>JANJGN010003750.1:37500-40764 GCA_026770705.1 Isurus oxyrinchus | reverse complement strand
GAGAGAGAGAGACCGAGTGAGAGAGAGACCGAGAGAGAGAGAGACCGAGAGAGAGAGAGACCGAGAGAGAGAGAGACCGAGAGAGAGAGAGACCGAGTGAGAGAGCGACCCGAGTGAGAGACCGAGTGAGAGAGAGACCGAGTGAGAGAGAGACCGAGTGAGAGAGAGAGAGAGTGAGAGAGACCGAATGAGAGAGAGACCGAGAGAGAGAGAGAGACCGAGAGAGAGAGACCGAAAGAGAGAGCGAGACCGAGAGAGAGAGAGAGACCGAGAGAGAGAGAGACCGAGAGAGAGAGAGACCGAGTGAGTGAGAGTGACCGAGTGAGAGAGAGACCGAGTGAGAGAGACCGAGTGAGAGAGAGAGAGACCGAGAGAGAGACCGAGAGAGAGAGAGACCGAGTGAGAGAGAGACCGAGAGAGAGAGAGACCGAGTGAGAGAGAGAGACCGAGAGAGAGAGACCGAGTGAGAGAGAGAGAGACCGAGTGAGAGAGAGAGAGAGAGACCGAGCGAGAGAGAGACCGAGCGAGAGAGAGACTGAGTGAGAGAGAGAGACCGAGAGAGAGAGACCGAGAGAGAGAGAGAACGAGAGAGAGAGAGACCGAGAGAGAGAGAGACCGAGTGAGAGAGAGACCGAGAGAGAGAGAGACCGAGGGAGAGAGAGAGACCGAGTGAGAGAGAGACCGAGTGAGAGAGAGACCGAGAGAGAGAGAGACTGAGAGAGAGCGAGACCGAGAGAGAGAGAGACCGAGAGAGAGAGAGAGACCGAGAGAGAGAGAGACCGAGAGAGAGAGAGACCGAGAGAGAGAGAGACCGAGAGAGAGAGAGACCGAGAGAGAGAGAGACCGAGTGAGAGAGAGAGACCGAGAGAGAGAGACCGAGTGAGAGAGAGAGAGACCGAGTGAGAGAGAGACCCAGTGAGAGTGAGACCGAGTGAGAGAGAGACCGAGAGAGAGAGAGACCGAGAGAGAGAGAGACCGAGTGAGAGAGAGACCGACAGAGAGAGACCGAGAGAGAGAGACCGAGAGAGAGAGAGACCGAGAGAGAGAGAGACCGAGAGAGAGAGAGACCGAGAGAGAGAGAGACCGAGTGAGAGAGAGACCGAGAGAGAGAGAGACCGAGAGATAGAGAGAGACTGAGTGAGAGAGAGAGAGAGACCGAGAGAGAGAGAGACCGAGTGAGAGAGAGACCGAGAGAGAGAGAAACCGAGAGAGAGAGAGAGACCGAGTGAGAGAGAAACTGAGAGAGAGAGAGTCCGAGAGAGAGAGAGACCGAGAGTGAGAGAGACCGAGAGAGAGAGAGAGACCAAGAGAGAGAGAGAGACCGAGAGAGAGAGAGGGACAGAGTGAGAGAGAGAGTCCGAGAGAGAGAGACAGAGAGAGAGAGAGAGCGAGTGAGTGAGAGAGACCGAGAGAGAGAGAGAGACCGAGTGAGTGAGAGAACGAGAGAGAGAGACCGAGTAAGTGAGAGAGACCGAGAGTGAGAGAGAGACCGAGTGAGAGAGAGAGTCTGAGAGAGAGAGAGAGAGAGACCGAGTGAGAGAGAGACCGAGAGAGAGAGAGAGAGAGAGACCGAGAGAGAGAGACCGGGTGAGAACGAGACCGAGAGAGTGTGAGACCGCGTGAGAGAGAGACCGAGAGAGAGAGAGACCGAGAGAGAGTGAGACCGAGCGAGGGAGAGACCGAGTGAGAGAGAGACCGAGAGAGAGAGAGACCGAGAGAGAGAGAGACCGAGTGAGAGAGAGTGACCGAGTGAGATAGAGACCGAGAGAGAGAGAGAGACCGAGAGAGAGAGAGGGAGACCGAGAGAGAGAGAGAGACCGAGAGAGAGAGAGACCGAGAGAGAGAGACCGAGAGAGAGAGACCGAGTGAGAGAGAGAGACCGAGAGAGAGTGAGACCGAGCGAGGGAGAGACCGAGTGAGAGAGGGACCGAGTGAGAGAGAGACCGAGAGAGAGAGAGACCGAGAGAGAGAGAGGGAGACCGAGAGAGAGAGAGACCGATTGAGAGAGAGAGACCGAGAGAGAGAGAGACCGAGAGAGAGAGACCGAGTGAGAGAGAGAGACCGAGAGAGAGTGAGACCGAGCGAGGGAGAGACCGAGTGAGAGACCGAGTGAGAGAGAGACCGAGAGAGAGAGAGACCGAGTGAGAGAGAGACCGAGTGAGAGAGACCGAGAGAGAGAGAGACCGGGTGAGAGAGAGAGACCGAGTGAGAGAGAGAGACCGGGTGAGAGAGAGACCGAGTGAGAGAGACCGAGTGAGAGAGAGACCGAGTGAGAGAGAGACCGAGTGAGAGAGAGACCGAGTGAGAGAGACCGAGTGAGAGAGAGACCGAGAGAGAGAGAGAGAGACCGAGAGAGAGAGAGACCGAGCGAGGGAGACCGAGAGAGAGAGAGAGAGACCGAGAGAGAGGGAGACCGAGTGAGAGAGAGAGAGACCGAGCGAGGGAGAGAGACCGAGAGAGAGAGACCGAGCGAGGGAGAGACCGAGCGAGAGAGAGACCGAGAGAGAGAGAGACCGAGAGAGAGAGAGACCGAGTGAGAGAGAGACCGAGAGAGAGAGAGACCGAGTGAGAGAGAGACCGAGTGAGAGAGAGGGAGACCGAGTGAGAGAGAGAGACCGAGAGAGAGAGAGACTGAGAGAGAGAGAGACCGAGCGAGGGAGAGAGACCGAGAGAGAGAGACCGAGCGAGGGAGAGACCGAGCGAGAGAGAGACCGAGAGAGAGAGAGACCGAGAGAGAGAGAGACCGAGTGAGAGAGAGACCGAGTGAGAGAGAGGGAGACCGAGTGAGAGAGAGAGACCGAGTGAGAGAGACCGAGTGAGAGAGAGGGAGACCGAGTGAGAGAGACCGAGTGAGAGAGAGACCGAGTGAGATGGAGACGGAGTGAGATGGAGACAGAGTGAGATAGAGACGGAGTGAGATAGAGACGGAGTGAGAGGGAGACGGAGTGAGAGGGTGACGGAGTGAGAGGGTGACGGAGTGAGAGGGAGACGGAGTGAGAGGCAGACGGAGTGAGAGGCAGACGGAGTGAGACAGAGACGGAGTGAGACGGAGACGGAGGTAGATAGAGACGGAGTGAGGTAGAGCAGGAGTGAGATAGTGACGGAGTGAGAGAGAGACGGAGTGAGAGAGAGACGGAGTGAGAGAGAGACGGAGTGGGAGAGAGACGGAGTGGGAGAGAGACGGAGTGAGAGAGAGACAGAGTGAGAGAGAGAGAGACAAAGTGAGAAAGAGAGAGAGACAGAGTGAGAGAGTGAGAGACCGAG
>JANJGN010003750.1:0-32500 GCA_026770705.1 Isurus oxyrinchus | reverse complement strand
AGGGAGAGCGAGTGAGAGGGAGAGTGAGTGAGAGGGAGAGCGAGACCGAGTGAGAGAGAGAGACCGAGAGAGAGAGAGAGAGACCGAGAGAGAGTGAGATACCGAGAGAGAGAGAAACCGAGAGATAGAGACCGAGTGAGGGAGAGACCGAGTGAGGGTGACCGAGTGACAGAGAGACCGAGGGACAGAGCGACCGAGGGACAGAGAGACCGAGTGAGAGAGATACCGAGTGAGAGAGAGACCGAGTGAGAGAGAGACCGAGGGAGAGAGAGACCGAGGGAGAGAGAGACCGAGTGAGAGAGAGAGAGACCGACAGAGAGAGAGACCGAGAGAGAGAGAGATAGACCGAGAGAGACAGAGACCGAGAGAGAGAGAGAGACCGAGAGAGACAGAGACCGAGAGAGAGAGAGACCGAGGGAGAGAGAGACCGAGGGAGAGAGAGACCGAGAGAGAGCGAAAACGAGTGAGAGAGAGACCGAGTGAGGGACAGACCGAGTGAGGGACAGACCGAGAGGGAGAGACCGAGTGAGGGAGAATGAGTCAGAGAGAGTCCGAGAGAGAGAGCGAGTGAGAGAGAGAGAGACCGAGTGAGAGAGAGAGACCGAGAGAGAGAGAGACCGAGAGAGAGAGAGACTGAGAGAGAGAGAGAGACTGAGAGAGAGAGAAACCGAGAGAGAGCGACCAGGTGAGAGAGAGACCGAGAGAGAGAGAGACCGAGAGAGAGAGAGACCGAGTGAGAGAGAGACCGAGAGAGAGAGACCGAGAGAGAGAGACCGAGAGAGAGAGAGACCGAGAGAGAGAGAGAGACCGAGTGAGAGTGAGAGACAGAGTGATAGAGAGACCGAGAGATTGAGAGAGATTGAGTGAGACAGAGACCAAGTAAGACAGAGACCGAGTGAGTGAGCAAGTGGGAGAGAGAGATACCGAGAGAGAGAGAGAGACCGAGAGAGAGAGAGACCGAGAGAGAGAGAGAGACCGAGAGAGAGAGAGACCGAGAGAGAGAGAGACCGAGAGAGAGAGAGACCGAGAGAGAGAGATCGAGTGAGAGAGAGATCGAGTGAAAGAGAGACCGAGTGAGAGGGAGACCGAGTGAGAGACCGAGTTAGAGAGAGAGACCGAGTTAGAGAGAGAGACCGAGAGAGAGAGAGAGACCGAGAGAGAGAGATACCGAGAGAGAGAGAGACCGAGTGAGAGAGAGAGATTGAGTGAGAGAGAGAGACCGAGTGAGAGAGAGACCGAGAGAGAGAGACCGAGAGAGAGAGACCGAGAGAGAGAGAGACCGAGAGAGAGAGAGAGACCGAGAGAGAGAGAGAGACCGAGAGAGAGAGAGAGACCGAGAGAGAGAGAGAGATCGAGTGAGAGAGAGACCGAGAGAGAGAGAGAGACCGAGTGAGAGAGAGACCGAGAGAGAGAGAGACCGAGAGAGAGAGAGAGACCGAGTGAGAGAGAGACCGAGTGAGAGAGAGACCGGGAGAGAGAGAGACCGAGAGAGAGAGAGACCGAGAGAGAGTGAGACCGAGAGAGAGAGAGAGACCGAGTGAGAGAGAGAGATTGAGTGAGAGAGAGAGACCGAGTGAGAGAGAGACCGAGAGAGAGAGAGACCGAGAGAGAGAGAGACCGAGAGAGAGAGAGACCGAGAGAGAGAGAGACCGAGAGAGAGAGACCGAGAGAGAGAGAGAGGGAGAGACTGAGAGAGAGAGACCGAGTGAGAGACCGAGTGAGAGAGAGGGACCGAGTGAGAGAGAGGGACCGAGTGAGAGAGAGACCGAGAGAGAGAGAGAGCGAGTGAGAGAGACCGAGAGATAGAGAGAGTCTGAGTGAGAGAGAGAGAGACTGAGCGAGGGAGAGACTGAGTGAGAGAGAGAGAGAGAGACCGAGCGAGAGAGAGACTGAGTGAGAGAGAGAGAGACCGAGTGAGAGTGAGAGAGACCGAGTGATAGAGAGAGACTGAGAGAGAGAGAGAGAGAGACCGAGCGAGAGAGAGACTGAGTGAGAGAGAGAGAGACCGAGTGAGAGTGAGAGACCGAGCGAGAGAGAGACTGAGAGAGAGAGAGAGAGAGACCGAGCGAGAGAGAGACTGAGTGAGTGAGAGAGAGACCGAGTGAGAGTGAGAGACAGAGCGATAGAGAGACCGAGAGATTGAGAGAGATTGAGTGAGACAGAGACCAAGTAAGACAGAGACCGAGTGAGTGAGCAAGTGGGAGAGAGAGATACCGAGAGAGAGAGAGAGACCGAGAGAGAGAGAGAGACCGAGAGAGAGGGAGACCGAGAGAGAGAGAGACCGAGTGAGAGAGAGACCGAGAGAGAGAGACCGAGAGAGAGAGAGACCGAGAGAGAGAGAGACCGAGAGAGAGAGAGAGACCGAGAGAGAGAGAGACCGAGAGAGAGTGAGACCGAGAGAGAGAGAGAGACCGAGCGAGGGAGAGACCGAGAGAGAGAGAGAGACCGAGAGAGAGAGAGACCGAGAGAGAGAGAGACCGAGTTAGAGAGAGACCGAGTGAGAGAGAGAGACCGAGTAAGAGAGAGACCGAGAGAGAGACCGAGAGAGAGAGAGACCGAGTGAGAGAGATCGAGTGAGAGAGAGATCGAGTGAAAGAGAGACCGAGTGAGAGGGAGACCGAGTGAGAGACCGAGTTAGAGAGAGAGACCGAGAGAGAGAGAGACCGAGAGAGAGAGACCGAGTGAGAGAGAGATCGATAGAGAGAGACCGAGTGAGAGAGAGAGAGCGAGTGAGAGAGAGAGACCGAGTGAGAGAGAGAGACCGAGTGAGAGAGAGACCGAGTGAGAGTGACCGAGTGAGAGAGACCGAGAGAGAGAGACCGAATGAGAGAGAGAGACCGAGAGAGAGAGAGACAGAGACCGAGAGAGAGAGAGAGACCGAGAGAGAGAGAGACCGAGAGAGAGAGAGAGACCGAGTGAGAGAGAGACCGAGTGAGAGTGACCGAGTGAGAGAGAGAGACCGAGTGAGAGAGAGACCGAGTGAGAGAGAGACCGAGTGAGCGTGACCGAGTGAGAGAGACCGAGAGAGAGAGAGGCCGAGTGAGAGAGAGAGACTGAGAGAGAGAGAGTCCGAGTGAGAGAGAGAGACCGATTGAGAGAGAGAGACTGAGAGAGAGAGAGACCGAGTGAGAGAGAGAGACCGAGTGAGAGAGACAGACCGAGAGAGAGACCGAGTGAGAGAGAGAGAGACCGAGTGAGAGAGAGACTGTGAGAGAGCGAGAGACGGAGTGAGAGAGAGACTGTGAGAGAGCAATAGACCGAGTGAGAGGGAGACGGATTGAGAGGGAGACGGAGTGAGATAGAGACGGAGTGAGATAGAGACGGAGTGAGAGAGAGACGGAGTGAGAGAGAGACGGAGTGAGAGAGAGAGACGGAGTGAGAGAGAGACGGAGTGAGAGAGAGACGGAGTGAGAGAGAGACGGAGTGAGAGAGAGACGGAGTGAGAGAGAGACGGAGTGAGAGAGAGACCGAGTGAGAGAGAGACCGAGTGAGAGAGAGACCGAGTGAGAGAGAGACCGAGTGAGAGAGAGACCGAGTGAGAGAGAGACCGAGTGAGAGAGAGACCGAGTGAGAGAGAGACCGAGTGAGAGAGAGAGACCGAGAGAGACAGAGTCCGAGTGAGGGACAGACCGAGGGAGAGAGAGACCGAGGGAGAGAGAGACCGAGGGAGAGAGAGACGGAGTGAGAGAGAGACCGAGAGAGAGAGAGACCGAGAGAGAGAGAAAACGAGTGAGACAGAGACCGAGTGAGGGACAGACCGAGTGAGGGACAGACCGAGAGAGAGAGACCGAGTGAGGGAGAATGAGTCAGAGAGAGTCCGAGAGAGAGAGCGAGTGAGAGAGATAGCGAGTGAGAGCGAGAGAGACCGAGTGAGAGACAGAGTCTGAGTGAGAGAGAGACCGAGAGAGAGAGAGAGACCGAGTGAGAGAGAGAGACCGAGAGAGAGAGAGAGACCGAGTGAGAGAGAGAGACCGAGTGAGAGAGAGAGACCGAGTGAGAGAGAGAGTCCGAGTGAGAGAGAGAGACCGAGTGAGAGAGAGAGACCGAGAGAGAGACCGAGTGAGAGAGAGAGAGACCGAGTGAGAGCGAGAGAGACCGAGTGAGAGACAGAGTCTGAGTGAGAGAGAGACCGAGAGAGAGAGAGACCGAGAGAGAGAGAGACCGAGTGAGAGCAATAGACCGAGTGAGAGGGAGACGGAGTGAGATGGAGGCGGAGTGAGATAGAGACGGAGTGAGATAGAGATGGAGTGAGATAGAGATGGAGTGAGATAGAGACGGAGTGAGAGAGAGATGGAGTGAGAGAGAGACGGAGTGAGAGAGAGACGGAGTGAGAGAGAGACGGAGTGAGAGAGAGACGGAGTGAGAGAGAGAGACGGAGTGTGAGGGAGACCGAGTGTGAGGGAGACCGAGTGAGAGGGAGACCGAGTGAGAGGCAGACGGAGTGAGAGGCAGACGGAGTGAGACAGAGACGGAGGTAGATAGAGACGGAGTGAGATAGAGCAGGTGTGAGATTGTGACGGAGTGAGAGAGAGACAGAGTGAGAGAGAGACGGAGTGAGAGAGACGGAGTGAGAGAGAGACGGAGTGAGAGACGGACTGAGAGAGAGACAGACAGAGTGAGAGAATGAGAGACCGAGTGAGTGAGAGAGAGACCGAGAGAGAGCGAGAGAGACCGAGAGATAGCGAGAGAGACCGAGTGAGTGAGAGAGAGACCGAGTGAGTGAGAGACCGAGAGAGAGAGAGACTGAGAGAGAGAGAGACTGAGAGAGAGAGAGAGAAAAACCGAGTGGAGAGAGAGACCGACTGAGAGAGAGAGACCGACTGAGAGAGAGAGAGACCGAGAGAGAGAGAGACCGAGAGAGAGAGAGAGACCGACTGAGAGAGAGACAGAGTGAGAGAGAGACCGAGTGAGAGAGAGACCGAGTGAGAGGGAGAGAGACCGAGTGAGAGAGAGACCGAGTGAGAGAGAGACCGAGTGAGAGAGAGACCGAGTGAGAGGGAGAGCGAGTGAGAGGGAGAGCGAGTGAGAGGGAGAGCGAGTGAGAGGGAGAGCGAGACCGAGTGAGAGAGAGAGACCGCGAGAGAGAGAGAGACCGAGTGAGAGAGAGAGACCGAGTGAGAGAGACTGAGTGAGAGAGAGACGGAGTGAGATAGAGACGGAGTGAGAGAGAGACGGAGTGAGAGAGAGACGGAGTGAGAGGGAGACGGAGTTAGACAGAGACGGAGTGAGACAGAGACGGAGGTAGATAGAGACGGAGTGAGAGAGAGACGGAGTGAGAGTGAGACGGTGTGAGAGAGAGACAGAGTGAGAGAGAGAGAGACAGACTGAGAGAGTGAGAGACCGAGTGAGTGAGAGAGAGACCAATTGAGTGAGAGACCGAGAGAGAGTGAGAGAGACCGAGTGAGTGAGAGAGAGACCGAGTGAGTGAGAGAGAGACCGAGTGAGTGAGAGACTGAGAGAGAGAGAGACTGAGAGAGAGAGACCGAGAGAGAGAGAGACCGAGAGAGAGAGAGAGACCGAGAGAGAGAGAGAGACCGAGAGAGAGAGACCGAGTGAGAGAGAGAGACCGAGAGAGAGAGAGACCGAGAGAGAGAGACAGATCGATAGAGAGAGACCGAGTGAGAGAGAGAGACCGAGTGAGAGAGAGACCGAGTGAGAGGGAGAGAGACCGAGTGAAAGAGAGACCGAGTGAGAGGGAGAGCGAGTGAGAGGGAGAGCGAGTGAGAGGGAGAGCGAGTGAGAGACCGAGTTAGAGAGAGAGACCGAGAGAGAGAGAGACCGAGAGAGAGAGACCGAGAGAGAGAGAGAGACCGAGTGAGAGAGCAAGTGGGAGAGAGAGATACCGAGAGAGAGAGAGACCGAGAGAGAGAGAGACTGATAGAGAGAGAGAGACCGAGAGAGAGAGAGACCGAGAGAGAGAGAGACCGAGTTAGAGAGAGAGAGACCGAGAGAGAGAGAGACCGAGTGAGAGAGATCGAGTGAGAGAGAGATCGAGTGAAAGAGAGACCGAGTGAGAGAGAGACCGAGTGAGAGAGATCGAGTGAGAGAGAGATCGAGTGAAAGAGAGACCGAGTGAGAGGGAGACCGAGTGAGAGACCGAGTTAGAGAGAGAGACCGAGAGAGAGAGAGACCGAGAGAGAGAGACCGAGTGAGAGAGAGATCGATAGAGAGAGACCGAGTGAGAGAGAGAGACCGAGTGAGAGAGAGAGACCGAGTGAGAGAGAGAGACCGAGTGAGAGAGAGACCGAGTGAGAGTGACCGAGTGAGAGAGACCGAGAGTGAGAGACCGAATGAGAGAGAGAGACCGAGAGAGAGAGAGACAGAGACCGAGAGAGAGAGAGAGACCGAGAGAGAGAGAGACCGAGAGAGAGAGAGAGACCGAGTGAGAGAGAGACCGAGTGAGAGTGACCGAGTGAGAGAGAGAGACCGAGTGAGAGAGAGACCGAGTGAGAGAGAGACCGAGTGAGCGTGACCGAGTGAGAGAGACCGAGAGAGAGAGAGGCCGAGTGAGAGAGAGAGACTGAGAGAGAGAGAGTCCGAGTGAGAGAGAGAGACCGATTGAGAGAGAGAGACTGAGAGAGAGAGAGACCGAGTGAGAGAGAGAGACCGAGTGAGAGAGACAGACCGAGAGAGAGACCGAGTGAGAGAGAGAGAGACCGAGTGAGAGAGAGACTGTGAGAGAGCGAGAGACGGAGTGAGAGAGAGACTGTGAGAGAGCAATAGACCGAGTGAGAGGGAGACGGATTGAGAGGGAGACGGAGTGAGATAGAGACGGAGTGAGATAGAGACGGAGTGAGAGAGAGACGGAGTGAGAGAGAGACGGAGTGAGAGAGAGAGACGGAGTGAGAGAGAGACGGAGTGAGAGAGAGACGGAGTGAGAGAGAGACGGAGTGAGAGAGAGACGGAGTGAGAGAGAGACGGAGTGAGAGAGAGACCGAGTGAGAGAGAGACCGAGTGAGAGAGAGACCGAGTGAGAGAGAGACCGAGTGAGAGAGAGACCGAGTGAGAGAGAGACCGAGTGAGAGAGAGACCGAGTGAGAGAGAGACCGAGTGAGAGAGAGAGACCGAGAGAGACAGAGTCCGAGTGAGGGACAGACCGAGGGAGAGAGAGACCGAGGGAGAGAGAGACCGAGGGAGAGAGAGACGGAGTGAGAGAGAGACCGAGAGAGAGAGAGACCGAGAGAGAGAGAAAACGAGTGAGACAGAGACCGAGTGAGGGACAGACCGAGTGAGGGACAGACCGAGAGAGAGAGACCGAGTGAGGGAGAATGAGTCAGAGAGAGTCCGAGAGAGAGAGCGAGTGAGAGAGATAGCGAGTGAGAGCGAGAGAGACCGAGTGAGAGACAGAGTCTGAGTGAGAGAGAGACCGAGAGAGAGAGAGAGACCGAGTGAGAGAGAGAGACCGAGAGAGAGAGAGAGACCGAGTGAGAGAGAGAGACCGAGTGAGAGAGAGAGACCGAGTGAGAGAGAGAGTCCGAGTGAGAGAGAGAGACCGAGTGAGAGAGAGAGACCGAGAGAGAGACCGAGTGAGAGAGAGAGAGACCGAGTGAGAGCGAGAGAGACCGAGTGAGAGACAGAGTCTGAGTGAGAGAGAGACCGAGAGAGAGAGAGACCGAGAGAGAGAGAGACCGAGTGAGAGCAATAGACCGAGTGAGAGGGAGACGGAGTGAGATGGAGGCGGAGTGAGATAGAGACGGAGTGAGATAGAGATGGAGTGAGATGGAGATGGAGTGAGATAGAGACGGAGTGAGAGAGAGATGGAGTGAGAGAGAGACGGAGTGAGAGAGAGACGGAGTGAGAGAGAGACGGAGTGAGAGAGAGACGGAGTGAGAGAGAGAGACGGAGTGTGAGGGAGACCGAGTGTGAGGGAGACCGAGTGAGAGGGAGACCGAGTGAGAGGCAGACGGAGTGAGAGGCAGACGGAGTGAGACAGAGACGGAGGTAGATAGAGACGGAGTGAGATAGAGCAGGTGTGAGATTGTGACGGAGTGAGAGAGAGACAGAGTGAGAGAGAGACGGAGTGAGAGAGACGGAGTGAGAGAGAGACGGAGTGAGAGACGGACTGAGAGAGAGACAGACAGAGTGAGAGAATGAGAGACCGAGTGAGTGAGAGAGAGACCGAGAGAGAGCGAGAGAGACCGAGAGATAGCGAGAGAGACCGAGTGAGTGAGAGAGAGACCGAGTGAGTGAGAGACCGAGAGAGAGAGAGACTGAGAGAGAGAGAGACTGAGAGAGAGAGAGAGAAAAACCGAGTGGAGAGAGAGACCGACTGAGAGAGAGAGACCGACTGAGAGAGAGAGAGACCGAGAGAGAGAGAGACCGAGAGAGAGAGAGAGACCGACTGAGAGAGAGACAGAGTGAGAGAGAGACCGAGTGAGAGAGAGACCGAGTGAGAGGGAGAGAGACCGAGTGAGAGAGAGACCGAGTGAGAGAGAGACCGAGTGAGAGAGAGACCGAGTGAGAGGGAGAGCGAGTGAGAGGGAGAGCGAGTGAGAGGGAGAGCGAGTGAGAGGGAGAGCGAGACCGAGTGAGAGAGAGAGACCGCGAGAGAGAGAGAGACCGAGTGAGAGAGAGAGACCGAGTGAGAGAGACTGAGTGAGAGAGAGACGGAGTGAGATAGAGACGGAGTGAGAGAGAGACGGAGTGAGAGAGAGACGGAGTGAGAGGGAGACGGAGTTAGACAGAGACGGAGTGAGACAGAGACGGAGGTAGATAGAGACGGAGTGAGAGAGAGACGGAGTGAGAGTGAGACGGTGTGAGAGAGAGACAGAGTGAGAGAGAGAGAGACAGACTGAGAGAGTGAGAGACCGAGTGAGTGAGAGAGAGACCGAGTGAGTGAGAGAGAGACCGAGTGAGTGAGAGACTGAGAGAGAGAGAGACTGAGAGAGAGAGACCGAGAGAGAGAGAGACCGAGAGAGAGAGAGAGACCGAGAGAGAGAGAGAGACCGAGAGAGAGAGACCGAGTGAGAGAGAAAGACCGAGAGAGAGAGAGACCGAGAGAGAGAGACAGATCGATAGAGAGAGACCGAGTGAGAGAGAGAGACCGAGTGAGAGAGAGACCGAGTGAGAGGGAGAGAGACCGAGTGAAAGAGAGACCGAGTGAGAGGGAGAGCGAGTGAGAGGGAGAGCGAGTGAGAGGGAGAGCGAGTGAGAGACCGAGTTAGAGAGAGAGACCGAGAGAGAGAGAGACCGAGAGAGAGAGACCGAGAGAGAGAGAGAGACCGAGTGAGAGAGCAAGTGGGAGAGAGAGATACCGAGAGAGAGAGAGACCGAGAGAGAGAGAGACTGATAGAGAGAGAGACCGAGAGAGAGAGAGACCGAGAGAGAGAGAGACCGAGTTAGAGAGAGAGAGACCGAGAGAGAGAGAGACCGAGTGAGAGAGATCGAGTGAGAGAGAGATCGAGTGAAAGAGAGACCGAGTGAGAGAGAGACCGAGTGAGAGAGATCGAGTGAGAGAGAGATCGAGTGAAAGAGAGACCGAGTGAGAGGGAGACCGAGTGAGAGACCGAGTTAGAGAGAGAGACCGAGAGAGAGAGAGACCGAGAGAGAGAGACCGAGTGAGAGAGAGATCGATAGAGAGAGACCGAGTGAGAGAGAGAGACCGAGTGAGAGAGAGAGACCGAGTGAGAGAGAGAGACCGAGTGAGAGAGAGACCGAGTGAGAGTGACCGAGTGAGAGAGACCGAGAGTGAGAGACCGAATGAGAGAGAGAGACCGAGAGAGAGAGAGACAGAGACCGAGAGAGAGAGAGAGACCGAGAGAGAGAGAGACCGAGAGAGAGAGAGAGACCGAGTGAGAGAGAGACCGAGTGAGAGTGACCGAGTGAGAGAGAGAGACCGAGTGAGAGAGAGACCGAGTGAGAGAGAGACCGAGTGAGCGTGACCGAGTGAGAGAGACCGAGAGAGAGAGAGGCCGAGTGAGAGAGAGAGACTGAGAGAGAGAGAGTCCGAGTGAGAGAGAGAGACCGATTGAGAGAGAGAGACTGAGAGAGAGAGAGACCGAGTGAGAGAGAGAGACCGAGTGAGAGAGACAGACCGAGAGAGAGACCGAGTGAGAGAGAGAGAGACCGAGTGAGAGAGAGACTGTGAGAGAGCGAGAGACGGAGTGAGAGAGAGACTGTGAGAGAGCAATAGACCGAGTGAGAGGGAGACGGATTGAGAGGGAGACGGAGTGAGATAGAGACGGAGTGAGATAGAGACGGAGTGAGAGAGAGACGGAGTGAGAGAGAGACGGAGTGAGAGAGAGAGACGGAGTGAGAGAGAGACGGAGTGAGAGAGAGACGGAGTGAGAGAGAGACGGAGTGAGAGAGAGACGGAGTGAGAGAGAGACGGAGTGAGAGAGAGACCGAGTGAGAGAGAGACCGAGTGAGAGAGAGACCGAGTGAGAGAGAGACCGAGTGAGAGAGAGACCGAGTGAGAGAGAGACCGAGTGAGAGAGAGACCGAGTGAGAGAGAGACCGAGTGAGAGAGAGACCGAGTGAGAGAGAGAGACCGAGAGAGACAGAGTCCGAGTGAGGGACAGACCGAGGGAGAGAGAGACCGAGGGAGAGAGAGACCGAGGGAGAGAGAGACGGAGTGAGAGAGAGACCGAGAGAGAGAGAGACCGAGAGAGAGAGAAAACGAGTGAGACAGAGACCGAGTGAGGGACAGACCGAGTGAGGGACAGACCGAGAGAGAGAGACCGAGTGAGGGAGAATGAGTCAGAGAGAGTCCGAGAGAGAGAGCGAGTGAGAGAGATAGCGAGTGAGAGCGAGAGAGACCGAGTGAGAGACAGAGTCTGAGTGAGAGAGAGACCGAGAGAGAGAGAGAGACCGAGTGAGAGAGAGAGACCGAGAGAGAGAGAGAGACCGAGTGAGAGAGAGAGACCGAGTGAGAGAGAGAGACCGAGTGAGAGAGAGAGTCCGAGTGAGAGAGAGAGACCGAGTGAGAGAGAGAGACCGAGAGAGAGACCGAGTGAGAGAGAGAGAGACCGAGTGAGAGCGAGAGAGACCGAGTGAGAGACAGAGTCTGAGTGAGAGAGAGACCGAGAGAGAGAGAGACCGAGAGAGAGAGAGACCGAGTGAGAGCAATAGACCGAGTGAGAGGGAGACGGAGTGAGATGGAGGCGGAGTGAGATAGAGACGGAGTGAGATAGAGATGGAGTGAGATAGAGATGGAGTGAGATAGAGACGGAGTGAGAGAGAGATGGAGTGAGAGAGAGACGGAGTGAGAGAGAGACGGAGTGAGAGAGAGACGGAGTGAGAGAGAGACGGAGTTGAGAGAGAGAGACGGAGTGTGAGGGAGACCGAGTGTGAGGGAGACCGAGTGAGAGGGAGACCGAGTGAGAGGCAGACGGAGTGAGAGGCAGACGGAGTGAGACAGAGACGGAGGTAGATAGAGACGGGAGTGAGATAGAGCAGGTGTGAGATTGTGACGGAGTGAGAGAGAGACAGAGTGAGAGAGAGACGGAGTGAGAGAGACGGAGTGAGAGAGAGACGGAGTGAGAGACGGACTGAGAGAGAGACAGACAGAGTGAGAGAATGAGAGACCGAGTGAGTGAGAGAGAGACCGAGAGAGAGCGAGAGAGACCGAGAGATAGCGAGAGAGACCGAGTGAGTGAGAGAGAGACCGAGTGAGTGAGAGACCGAGAGAGAGAGAGACTGAGAGAGAGAGAGACTGAGAGAGAGAGAGAGAAAAACCGAGTGGAGAGAGAGACCGACTGAGAGAGAGAGACCGACTGAGAGAGAGAGAGACCGAGAGAGAGAGAGACCGAGAGAGAGAGAGAGACCGACTGAGAGAGAGACAGAGTGAGAGAGAGACCGAGTGAGAGAGAGACCGAGTGAGAGGGAGAGAGACCGAGTGAGAGAGAGACCGAGTGAGAGAGAGACCGAGTGAGAGAGAGACCGAGTGAGAGGGAGAGCGAGTGAGAGGGAGAGCGAGTGAGAGGGAGAGCGAGTGAGAGGGAGAGCGAGACCGAGTGAGAGAGAGAGACCGCGAGAGAGAGAGAGACCGAGTGAGAGAGAGAGACCGAGTGAGAGAGACTGAGTGAGAGAGAGACGGAGTGAGATAGAGACGGAGTGAGAGAGAGACGGAGTGAGAGAGAGACGGAGTGAGAGGGAGACGGAGTTAGACAGAGACGGAGTGAGACAGAGACGGAGGTAGGATAGAGACGGAGTGAGAGAGAGACGGAGTGAGAGTGAGACGGTGTGAGAGAGAGACAGAGTGAGAGAGAGAGAGACAGACTGAGAGAGTGAGAGACCGAGTGAGTGAGAGAGAGACCAATTGAGTGAGAGACCGAGAGAGAGTGAGAGAGACCGAGTGAGTGAGAGAGAGACCGAGTGAGTGAGAGAGAGACCGAGTGAGTGAGAGACTGAGAGAGAGAGAGACTGAGAGAGAGAGACCGAGAGAGAGAGAGACCGAGAGAGAGAGAGAGACCGAGAGAGAGAGAGAGACCGAGAGAGAGAGACCGAGTGAGAGAGAGAGACCGAGAGAGAGAGAGACCGAGAGAGAGAGACAGATCGATAGAGAGAGACCGAGTGAGAGAGAGAGACCGAGTGAGAGAGAGACCGAGTGAGAGGGAGAGAGACCGAGTGAAAGAGAGACCGAGTGAGAGGGAGAGCGAGTGAGAGGGGAGAGCGAGTGAGAGGGAGAGCGAGTGAGAGACCGAGTTAGAGAGAGAGACCGAGAGGAGAGAGAGACCGAGAGAGAGAGACCGAGAGAGAGAGAGAGACCGAGTGAGAGAGCAAGTGGGAGAGAGAGATACCGAGAGAGAGAGAGACCGAGAGAGAGAGAGACTGATAGAGAGAGAGACCGAGAGAGAGAGAGACCGAGAGAGAGAGAGACCGAGTTAGAGAGAGAGAGACCGAGAGAGAGAGAGACCGAGTGAGAGAGATCGAGTGAGAGAGAGATCGAGTGAAAGAGAGACCGAGTGAGAGAGAGACCGAGTGAGAGAGACCGAGAGAGAGAGACCGAGTGAGAGAGAGAGACCGAGAGAGAGAGACCGAGAGAGAGAGAGACCGAGAGAGAGAGAGACCGAGAGAGTGAGAGACCGAGAGAGAGAGAGACCGAGAGAGAGAGAGACAGAGAGAGAGACAGACCGAGAGATAGAGAGAGACCGAGAGAGAGAGAGACCGAGTGAGAGAGAGAGACCGAGTGAGAGAGAGAGACCGAGTGAGAGAGAGAGACCGAGTGAGAGAGAGACCGAGTGAGAGTGACCGAGTGAGAGAGAGAGTCCGAGTGAGAGAGACCGAGAGAGAGAGAGGCCGAGTGAGAGAGAGAGACTGAGAGAGAGAGAGTCCGAGTGACAGAGAGAGACCGAGTGAGAGAGAGAGACTGAGAGAGAGAGAGACCGAGTGAGAGAGAGACTGAGTGAGAGAGAGACCGAGTGAGAGAGAGACCGAGAGAGAGAGACAGACCGAGAGAGAGACCGATTGAGAGAGAGAGAGACCAAGTGAGAGAGAGAGACCGAGTGAGAGAGAGACTGTGAGAGAGCGAGAGACCGAGTGAGAGAGAGACTGTGAGAGAGCGAGAGACCGAGTGAGAGAGAGACTGTGAGAGAGCAATAGACCGAGTGAGAGAGAGACTGTGAGAGAGCGAGAGACCGAGTGAGAGAGAGACTGTGAGAGAGCAATAGACCGAGTGAGAGGGAGACGGAGTGAGATAGAGACGGAGTGAGATAGAGACGGAGTGAGATAGAGACGGAGTGAGAGACGGAGTGAGAGAGAGACGGAGTGAGAGAGAGACGGAGTGAGAGAGAGACGGAGTGAGAGAGAGACGGAGTGAGAGAGAGACGGAGTGAGAGAGAGACGGAGTGAGAGAGAGACCGAGAGAGAGAGAGACCGAGAGAGAGAGACCGAGAGTGAGAGAGAGGGAGAGACTGAGAGAGAGAGACCGAGTGAGAGACCGAGTGAGAGAGAGGGACCGAGTGAGAGAGAGGGACCGAGTGAGAGAGAGACCGAGAGAGAGAGAGAGCGAGTGAGAGAGACCGAGAGATAGAGAGAGTCTGAGTGAGAGAGAGAGAGACTGAGCGAGGGAGAGACCGAGTGAGAGAGAGAGAGAGAGACCGAGCGAGAGAGAGACTGAGTGAGAGAGAGAGAGACCGAGTGAGAGTGAGAGACCGAGTGATAGAGAGAGACTGAGAGAGAGAGAGAGAGAGACCGAGCGAGAGAGAGTTTGAGTGAGAGAGAGAGAGACCGAGTGAGAGTGAGAGTCCGAGAGAGAGAGAGAGACCGAGAGACAGAGAGAGACAGAGTGAGAGAGACCGAGAGATAGAGAGAGACCGAGTGAGAGAGAGAGAGAGAGACCGAGCGAGAGAGAGACTGAGTGAGAGAGAGAGAGACCGAGTGAGAGTGAGAGACCGAGCGAGAGAGAGACTGAGAGAGAGAGAGAGAGACCGAGCGAGAGAGAGACTGAGTGAGTGAGAGAGAGACCGAGTGAGAGTGACAGAGAGAGCGATAGAGAGACCGAGAGATTGAGAGAGATTGAGTGAGACAGAGACCAAGTAAGACAGAGACCGAGTGAGTGAGCAAGTGGGAGAGAGAGATACCGAGAGAGAGAGAGAGAGACCGAGAGAGAGAGAGAGACCGAGAGAGAGAGAGAGACCGAGTAAGAGAGAGACCGAGAGAGAGACCGAGAGAGAGAGAGACCGAGTGAGAGAGATCGAGTGAGAGAGAGATCGAGTGAAAGAGAGACCGAGTGAGAGGGAGACCGAGTTAGAGAGAGAGACCGAGAGAGAGAGAGACCGAGAGAGAGAGAGAGACCGAGTGAGAGAGAGATCGATAGAGAGAGACCGAGTGAGAGAGAGAGACCGAGTGAGAGAGAGGGAGACCGAGTGAGAGAGAGAGACCGAGTGAGCGAGACCGAGTGAGAGAGAGGGAGACCGAGTGAGAGAGACCGAGTGAGAGAGAGACCGAGTGAGATGGAGACGGAGTGAGATGGAGACAGAGTGAGATAGAGACGGAGTTAGATAGAGACGGAGTGAGAGGGAGACGGAGTGAGAGGGAGACGGAGTGAGAGGGAGACGGAGTGAGAGGGTGACGGAGTGAGTGGGAGATGGAGTGAGAGGCAGACGGAGTGAGAGGCAGACGGAGTGAGAGGCAGACGGAGTGAGACGGAGACGGAGTGAGACGGAGACGGAGTGAGACGGAGACGGAGGTAGATAGAGACGGAGTGAGGTAGAGCAGGAGTGAGAGAGAGACGGAGTGAGAGAGAGACGGAGTGAGAGAGAGACGGAGTGAGAGAGAGACGGAGTGAGAGAGAGACGGAGTGGGAGAGAGACGGAGTGAGAGAGAGACAGAGTGAGAGAGAGACAGAGTGAGAGAGAGACAGAGTGAGAGAGAGAGAGAGAGACAAAGTGAGAAAGAGAGAGAGACAGAGTGAGAGAGTGAGAGACCGAGTGAGAGAGTGAGAGACCGAGTGAGTGAGAGAGAGACCGAGTGAGTGAGAGACCGAGAGAGAGCGAGAGAGACCGAGTGAGTGAGAGAGAGACCGAGTGGGAGAGACCAAGTGAGTGAGAGACCGAGAGAGAGCGAGAGAGAGAGAGAGACCGAGAGAGAGAGACCGAGAGAGAGAGACCGAGAGAGAGCGAGAGAGAGCGAGAGAGAGAGAGAGACCGAGAGAGAGAGAGACCGAGTGAGTGAGAGAGACCGAGTGAGAGAGACCGAGAGAGAGCGAGAGAGAGCAAGAGAGAGAGAGAGACCGAGAGAGAGCGAGAGAGAGCGAGAGACCGAGAGAGAGCGAGAGAGAGCGAGAGAGACCGAGTGAGTGAGAGAGACCGAGTGAGAGAGACCAAGTGAGTGAGAGACCGAGAGAGAGAGAGAGACCGACTGAGAGAGAGAGACCGAGTGAGAGAGAGAGAGAGAGAGACAGAGTGAGAGAGAGAGACCGAGAGAGAGAGACCGAGAGAGAGAGACCGGGTGAGAGAGAGACCGAGTGAGAGAGCGACCGAGTGAGAGAGAGACCGAGTGAGAGAGAGACCGAGTGAGAGAGAGACCGAGTGAGAGAGAGACCGAGTGAGAGAGAGACCGAGTGAGAAAAGAGACCGAGTGAGAGAGAGACCGAGTGAGAGAGTGACCGAGAGAGAGAGAGAGAGAGAGAGAGAGTGAGAGAGAGCGACACCGAGAGAGAGAGAGGACCGAGAGAGAGAGAGACCGAGTGAGAGAGCGACCGAGTGAGAGAGCGACCGAGTGAGAGAGAGACCGAGTGAGAGAGAGACCGAGTGAGAGAGAGACCGAGTGAGAGAGAGAGAGAGTGAGAGAGACCGAATGAGAGAGAGACCGAGAGAGAGAGAGAGACCGAGAGAGAGAGACCGAGAGAGAGAGAGACCGAGAGAGAGAGCGAGACCGAGAGAGAGAGAGAGACCGAGAGAGAGAGAGACCGAGAGAGAGAGAGACCGAGTGAGAGAGAGTGACCGAGTGAGAGAGAGACCGAGTGAGAGAGACCGAGTGAGAGAGAGAGAGACCGAGAGAGAGACCGAGAGAGAGAGACCGAGAGAGAGACCGAGTGAGAGAGAGGGACCGAGTGAGAGAGAGACCGAGAGAGAGAGAGACCGAGAGAGAGAGGACCGAGAGATAGAGAGAGACTGAGTGAGAGAGAGAGAGAGAGACCGAGTGAGAGAGAGAGACCGAGAGAGAGAGAGAGACCGAGAGAGAGAGATCGAGTGAGAGAGAGAGAGACCGAGTGAGAGAGAGACCGAGTGAGAGAGAGACCGAGTGAGAGAGAGAGACTGAGAGAGAGAGAGAGAGACCGAGTGAGAGAGAGACCGAGAGAGAGAGAGACCGAGAGAGAGAGAGACCGAGTGAGAGAGAGACCGAGAGAGAGAGAGACCGAGAGAGACCGAGTGAGAGAGAGACCGAGTGAGAGAGAGGGAGACCGAGTGAGAGAGAGAGACCGAGTGAGAGAGAGGGAGACCGAGTGAGAGAGACCGAGTGAGAGAGAGACCGAGTGAGATGGAGACGGAGTGAGATGGAGACAGAGTGAGATAGAGACGGAGTTAGATAGAGACGGAGTGAGAGGAGACGGAGTGAGAGTGAGAGGGAGACGGAGTGAGAGGGTGACGGAGTGAGAGGGAGACGGAGTGAGAGGCAGACGGAGTGAGAGGCAGACGGAGTGAGAGGCAGACGGAGTGAGACAGAGACGGAGTGAGACGGAGACGGAGGTAGATAGAGACGGAGTGAGGTAGAGCAGGAGTGAGATAGTGACGGAGTGAGAGAGAGACGGAGTGAGAGAGAGATGGAGTGAGAGAGAGACGGAGTGAGAGAGAGACGGAGTGAGAGAGAGACGGAGTGAGAGAGAGACGGAGTGGGAGAGAGACGGAGTGAGAGAGAGACAGAGTGAGAGAGAGACAGAGTGAGAGAGAGAGAGAGAGACAAAGTGAGAAAGAGAGAGAGACAGAGTGAGAGAGTGAGAGACCGAGTGAGAGAGTGAGAGACCGAGTGAGTGAGAGAGAGACCGAGTGAGTGAGAGACCGAGAGAGAGCGAGAGAGACCGAGTGAGTGAGAGAGAGACCGAGTGGGAGAGACCAAGTGAGTGAGAGACCGAGAGAGAGCGAGAGAGAGAGAGAGACCGAGAGAGAGAGACCGAGAGAGAGAGAGCGAGAGAGAGCGAGAGAGAGAGAGAGACCGAGAGAGAGAGAGACCGAGTGAGTGAGAGAGACCGAGTGAGAGAGACCGAGAGAGAGCGAGAGAGAGCAAGAGAGAGAGAGAGACCGAGAGAGAGCGAGAGAGAGCGAGAGACCGAGAGAGAGCGAGAGAGAGCGAGAGAGACCGAGAGAGTGAGAGAGACCGAGTGAGAGAGACCAAGTGAGTGAGAGACCGAGAGAGAGAGCGAGACCCGACTGAGAGAGAGAGACCGAGTGAGAGAGAGAGAGTGAGAGACAGAGTGAGAGAGAGAGACCGAGAGAGAGAGACCGAGAGAGAGAGACCGGGTGAGAGAGAGACCGAGAGAGAGAGAGACCGAGAGAGAGAGAGACTGAGTGAGAGAGAGACCGAGAGAGAGAGAGACCGAGAGAGAGAGAGACCGAGTGAGAGAGAGACCGAGAGAGAGAGACCGAGAGAGAGAGAGACCGAGAGAGAGAGAGACCGAGAGAGAGAGAGACCGAGAGAGAGAGACCGAGAGAGAGAGAGACCGAGAGAGAGACCGAGTGAGAGAGACCGAGAGATAGAGGGAGACTGAGTGAGAGAGAGAGAGGGAGACCGAGCGAGAGAGAGACTGAGTGAGAGAGAGAGACCGAGTGAGAGAGAGACCGAGTGAGAGAGAGAGAGAGAGACCGAGTGAGAGAGACCGAGAGATAGAGAGAGACCGAGTGAGAGAGAGACCGAGAGAGAGAGAGACCGAGAGAGAGAGAGACCGAGTGAGAGAGAGAGAGAGAGACCGAGTGAGAGAGACCGAGAGATAGAGAGAGACTGAGTGAGAGAGAGAGAGAGAGACCGAGTGAGAGAGAGAGACCGAGTGAGAGAGAGATCGATAGAGAGAGACCGAGTGAGAGAGAGAGACCAAGTGAGAGAGAGACCGAGTGAGAGTGACCGAGTGAGAGAGACCGAGAGAGAGAGACCGAGTGAGAGAGAGAGACCGAGAGAAAGAGAGACCGAGAGAGAGAGAGACCGAGAGAGAGAGAGACCGAGAGAGAGAGAGACAGAGAGAGAGACAGACCGAGAGATAGAGAGAGACCGAGAGAGAGAGAGAGACCGAGTGAGAGAGAGAGACCGAGTGAGAGAGAGAGACCGAGTGAGAGAGAGACCGAGTGAGAGTGACCGAGTGAGAGAGAGAGACCGAGTGAGAGAGAGGAGACCGAGTGAGAGAGTGACCGAGTGAGAGAGACCGAGAGAGAGAGAGGCCGAGTGAGAGAGAGAGACTGAGAGAGAGAGAGTCCGAGCGACAGAGAGAGACCGAGTGAGAGAGAGAGACTGAGAGAGAGAGAGACCGAGTGAGAGAGAGAGACCGAGTGAGAGAGACAGACCGAGAGAGAGACCGAGTGAGAGAGAGAGACCGAGTGAGAGAGAGACTGTGAGAGAGCGAGAGACCGAGTGAGAGAGAGACTGTGAGAGAGCAATAGACCGAGTGAGAGGGAGACGGAGTGAGATAGAGACGGAGTGAGATAGAGACGGAGTGAGATAGAGACGGAGTGAGAGACGGAGTGAGAGAGAGACGGAGTGAGAGAGAGACGGAGTGAGAGAGAGACGGAGTGAGAGAGAGACGGAGTGAGAGAGAGACTGAGTGAGAGAGAGACCGAGAGAGAGAGAGACCGAGAGAGAGAGACCGAGAGTGAGAGAGAGGGAGAGACTGAGAGAGAGAGACCGAGTGAGAGAGAGACTGTGAGAGAGCGAGAGACCGAGTGAGAGAGAGACTGTGAGAGAGCGAGAGACCGAGTGAGAGAGAGACTGTGAGAGAGCAATAGACCGAGTGAGAGGGAGACGGAGTGAGATAGAGACGGAGTGAGATAGAGACGGAGTGAGATAGAGACGGAGTGAGAGACGGAGTGAGAGAGAGACGGAGTGAGAGAGAGACGGAGTGAGAGAGAGACGGAGTGAGAGAGAGACGGAGTGAGAGAGAGACTGAGTGAGAGAGAGACCGAGAGAGAGAGAGACCGAGAGAGAGAGACCGAGAGTGAGAGAGAGGGAGAGACTGAGAGAGAGAGACCGAGTGAGAGACCGAGTGAGAGAGAGGGACCGAGTGAGAGAGAGGGACCGAGTGAGAGAGAGACCGAGAGAGAGAGAGAGCGAGTGAGAGAGACCGAGAGATAGAGAGAGTCTGAGTGAGAGAGAGAGAGACTGAGCGAGGGAGAGACCGAGTGAGAGAGAGAGAGAGAGACCGAGCGAGAGAGAGACTGAGTGAGAGAGAGAGAGACCGAGTGAGAGTGAGAGAGACCGAGTGATAGAGAGAGACTGAGAGAGAGAGAGAGAGAGACCGAGCGAGAGAGAGACTGAGTGAGAGAGAGAGAGACCGAGTGAGAGTGAGAGACTGAGTGATAGAGAGAGACTGAGAGAGAGAGAGAGAGAGACCGAGCGAGAGAGAGACTGAGTGAAAGAGAGAGAGACCGAGTGAGAGTGAGAGACCGAGCGAGAGAGAGACTGAGAGAGAGAGAGAGAGACCGAGCGAGAGAGAGACTGAGTGAGTGAGAGAGAGACCGAGTGAGAGTGACAGACAGAGCGATAGAGAGACCGAGAGATTGAGAGAGATTGAGTGAGACAGAGACCAAGTAAGACAGAGACCGAGTGAGTGAGCAAGTGGGAGAGAGAGATACCGAGAGAGAGAGAGAGACCGAGAGAGAGAGAGACCGAGAGAGAGAGAGAGACCGAGAGAGAGAGAGACCGAGAGAGAGAGAGAACGAGTTAGAGAGAGAGACCGAGTAAGAGAGAGACCGAGAGAGAGACCGAGAGAGAGAGAGACCGAGTGAGAGAGATCGAGTGAGAGAGAGACCGAGAGAGAGAGAGACTTAGAGAGAGAGAGACCGAGAGAGAGAGAGACCGAGTGAGAGAGAGAGAGAGAGACCGAGTGAGAGAGACCGAGAGAGAGAGAGATCGATAGAGAGAGACCGAGTGAGAGAGAGAGACCAAGTGAGAGAGAGACCGAGTGAGAGTGACCGAGTGAGAGAGACCGAGAGAGAGAGACCGAGTGAGAGAGAGAGACCGAGAGAGAGAGAGACCGAGAGAGAGAGAGACCGAGAGAGAGAGAGACCGAGAGAGAGAGAGACCGAGAGAGAGAGAGACCGAGAGAGAGAGAGACCGAGAGAGAGAGAGACAGAGAGAGAGACAGACCGAGAGATAGAGAGAGACCGAGAGAGAGAGAGACCGAGTGAGAGAGAGAGACCGAGTGAGAGAGAGAGACCGAGTGAGAGAGAGACCGAGTGAGAGTGACCGAGTGAGAGAGAGAGACCGAGTGAGAGAGAGAGACCGAGTGAGAGAGTGACCGAGTGAGAGAGACCGAGAGAGAGAGAGGCCGAGTGAGAGAGAGAGACTGAGAGAGAGAGAGTCCGAGCGACAGAGAGAGACCGAGTGAGAGAGAGAGACTGAGAGAGAGAGAGACCGAGTGAGAGAGAGAGAGACCGAGTGAGAGAGAGAGACCGAGTGAGAGAGAGACTGTGAGAGAGCGAGAGACCGAGTGAGAGAGAGACTGTGAGAGAGCGAGAGACCGAGTGAGAGAGAGACTGTGAGAGAGCAATAGACCGAGTGAGAGGGAGACGGAGTGAGATAGAGACGGAGTGAGATAGAGACGGAGTGAGATAGAGACGGAGTGAGAGACGGAGTGAGAGAGAGAGACGGAGTGAGAGAGAGACGGAGTGAGAGAGAGACGGAGTGAGAGAGAGACGGAGTGAGAGAGAGACGGAGTGAGAGAGAGACGGAGTGAGAGAGAGACGGAGTGAGAGAGAGACTGAGTGAGAGAGAGACCGAGAGAGAGAGAGACCGAGAGAGAGAGACCGAGAGTGAGAGAGAGGGAGAGACTGAGAGAGAGAGACCGAGTGAGAGACCGAGTGAGAGAGAGGGACCGAGTGAGAGAGAGGGGACCGAGTGAGAGAGAGACCGAGAGAGAGAGAGAGCGAGTGAGAGAGACCGAGAGATAGAGAGAGTCTGAGTGAGAGAGAGAGAGACTGAGCGAGGGAGAGACCGAGTGAGAGAGAGAGAGAGAGACCGAGCGAGAGAGAGACTGAGTGAGAGAGACCGAGTGAGAGTGAGAGGGACCGAGTGATAGAGAGAGACTGAGAGAGAGAGAGAGAGAGACCGAGCGAGAGAGAGACTGAGTGAGAGAGAGAGAGACCGAGTGAGAGTGAGAGACCGAGTGATAGAGAGAGACTGAGAGAGAGAGAGAGAGAGACCGAGCGAGAGAGAGACTGAGTGAGAGAGAGAGAGACCGAGTGAGAGTGAGAGACCGAGCGAGAGAGAGACTGAGAGAGAGAGAGAGAGACCGAGCGAGAGAGAGACTGAGTGAGTGAGAGAGAGACCGAGTGAGAGTGACAGACAGAGCGATAGAGAGACCGAGAGATTGAGAGAGATTGAGTGAGACAGAGACCAAGTAAGACAGAGACCGAGTGAGTGAGCAAGTGGGAGAGAGAGATACCGAGAGAGAGAGAGAGAGAGACCGAGAGAGAGAGAGAGACCGAGAGAGAGAGAGAGACCGAGCGAGAGAGAGACTGAGTGCGTGAGAGAGAGACCGAGTGAGAGTGAGAGACAGAGCGATAGAGAGACCGAGAGATTGAGAGAGATTGAGTGAGACAGAGACCGAGTAAGACAGAGACCGAGTGAGTGAGCAAGTGGGAGAGAGAGATACCGAGAGAGAGAGAGAGACCGAGAGAGAGAGAGACCGAGAGAGAGAGAGAGACCGAGAGAGAGAGAGACCGAGAGAGAGAGCGAGACCGAGAGAGAGAGAGAGACCGAGAGAGAGAGAGACCGAGAGAGAGAGAGACCGAGTGAGAGAGAGTGACCGAGTGAGGGAGAGACCGAGTGAGAGAGACCGAGTGAGAGAGAGAGAGACCGAGAGAGAGACCGAGAGAGAGAGACCGAGAGAGAGACCGAGTGAGAGAGAGGGACCGAGTGAGAGAGAGACCGAGAGAGAGAGAGACCGAGAGAGAGAGACCGAGAGATAGAGAGAGACTGAGTGAGAGAGAGAGAGAGAGACCGAGTGAGAGAGAGAGACCGAGAGAGAGAGAGAGACCGAGAGAGAGAGATCGAGTGAGAGAGAGAGAGACCGAGTGAGAGAGAGACCGAGTGAGAGAGAGACCGAGTGAGAGAGAGAGACTGAGAGAGAGAGAGAGACCGAGTGAGAGAGAGACTGAGAGAGAGAGAGACCGAGTGAGAGAGAGACCGAGAGAGAGAGAGACCGAGAGCGAGAGAGACCGAGTGAGAGAGAGACCGAGTGAGAGAGAGGGAGACCGAGTGAGAGAGAGAGACCGAGTGAGAGAGAGGGAGACCGAGTGAGAGAGACCGAGTGAGAGAGAGACCGAGTGAGATGGAGACGGAGTGAGATGGAGACAGAGTGAGATAGAGACGGAGTTAGATAGAGACGGAGTGAGAGGGAGACGGAGTGAGAGGGAGATGGAGTGAGAGGGTGACGGAGTGAGAGGGAGACGGAGTGAGAGGCAGACGGAGTGAGAGGCAGACGGAGTGAGAGGCAGACGGAGTGAGACAGAGACGGAGTGAGACGGAGACGGAGGTAGATAGAGACGGAGTGAGGTAGAGCAGGAGTGAGATAGTGACGGAGTGAGAGAGAGACGGAGTGAGAGAGAGACGGAGTGAGAGAGAGACGGAGTGAGAGAGAGACGGAGTGAGAGAGAGACGGAGTGAGAGAGAGACGGAGTGGGAGAGAGACGGAGTGAGAGAGAGACAGAGTGAGAGAGAGACAGAGTGAGAGAGAGAGAGAGAGACAAAGTGAGAAAGAGAGAGAGACAGAGTGAGAGAGTGAGAGACCGAGTGAGAGAGTGAGAGACCGAGTGAGTGAGAGAGAGACCGAGTGAGTGAGAGACCGAGAGAGAGCGAGAGAGACCGAGTGAGTGAGAGAGAGACCGAGTGGGAGAGACCAAGTGAGTGAGAGACCGAGAGAGAGCGAGAGAGAGAGAGAGAGACCGAGAGAGAGAGACCGAGAGAGAGAGAGCGAGAGAGAGCGAGAGAGAGAGAGAGACCGAGAGAGAGAGAGACCGAGTGAGTGAGAGAGACCGAGTGAGAGAGACCGAGAGAGAGCGAGAGAGAGCAAGAGAGAGAGAGAGACCGAGAGAGAGCGAGAGAGAGCGAGAGACCGAGAGAGAGCGAGAGAGAGCGAGAGAGACCGAGAGAGTGAGAGAGACCGAGTGAGAGAGACCAAGTGAGTGAGAGACCGAGAGAGAGAGCGAGACCGACTGAGAGAGAGAGACCGAGTGAGAGAGAGAGAGTGAGAGACAGAGTGAGAGAGAGAGACCGAGAGAGAGAGACCGAGAGAGAGAGACCGGGTGAGAGAGAGACCGAGAGAGAGAGAGACCGAGAGAGAGAGAGACTGAGTGAGAGAGAGACCGAGAGAGAGAGAGACCGAGAGAGAGAGAGACCGAGTGAGAGAGAGACCGAGAGAGAGAGACCGAGAGAGAGAGAGACCGAGAGAGAGAGAGACCGAGAGAGAGAGAGACCGAGAGAGAGAGACCGAGAGAGAGAGAGACCGAGAGAGAGACCGAGTGGAGAGACCGAGAGATAGAGGGAGACTGAGTGAGAGAGAGAGAGGGAGACCGAGCGAGAGAGAGACTGAGTGAGAGAGAGAGACCGAGTGAGAGAGAGACCGAGAGAGAGAGAGACCGAGAGAGAGAGAGACCGAGTGAGAGAGAGAGAGAGAGACCGAGTGAGAGAGACCGAGAGATAGAGAGAGACTGAGTGAGAGAGAGAGAGAGAGACCGAGTGAGAGAGAGAGACCGAGTGAGAGAGAGATCGATAGAGAGAGACCGAGTGAGAGAGAGAGACCAAGTGAGAGAGAGACCGAGTGAGAGTGACCGAGTGAGAGAGACCGAGAGAGAGAGACCGAGTGAGAGAGAGAGACCGAGAGAGAGAGAGACCGAGAGAGAGAGAGACCGAGAGAGAGAGAGACCGAGAGAGAGAGAGACCGAGAGAGAGAGAGACAGAGAGAGAGACAGACCGAGAGATAGAGAGAGACCGAGAGAGAGAGAGAGACCGAGTGAGAGAGAGAGACCGAGTGAGAGAGAGAGACCGAGTGAGAGAGAGACCGAGTGAGAGTGACCGAGTGAGAGAGAGAGACCGAGTGAGAGAGAGAGACCGAGTGAGAGAGTGACCGAGTGAGAGAGACCGAGAGAGAGAGAGGCCGAGTGAGAGAGAGAGACTGAGAGAGAGAGAGTCCGAGCGACAGAGAGAGACCGAGTGAGAGAGAGAGACTGAGAGAGAGAGAGACCGAGTGAGAGAGAGAGACCGAGTGAGAGAGACAGACCGAGAGAGAGACCGAGTGAGAGAGAGAGACCGAGTGAGAGAGAGACTGTGAGAGAGCGAGAGACCGAGTGAGAGAGAGACTGTGAGAGAGCGAGAGACCGAGTGAGAGAGAGACTGTGAGAGAGCAATAGACCGAGTGAGAGGGAGACGGAGTGAGATAGAGACGGAGTGAGATAGAGACGGAGTGAGATAGAGACGGAGTGAGAGACGGAGTGAGAGAGAGACGGAGTGAGAGAGAGACGGAGTGAGAGAGAGACGGAGTGAGAGAGAGACGGAGTGAGAGAGAGACTGAGTGAGAGAGAGACCGAGAGAGAGAGAGACCGAGAGAGAGAGACCGAGAGTGAGAGAGAGGGAGAGACTGAGAGAGAGAGACCGAGTGAGAGACCGAGTGAGAGAGAGGGACCGAGTGAGAGAGAGGGACCGAGTGAGAGAGAGACCGAGAGAGAGAGAGAGCGAGTGAGAGAGACCGAGAGATAGAGAGAGTCTGAGTGAGAGAGAGAGAGACTGAGCGAGGGAGAGACCGAGTGAGAGAGAGAGAGAGAGACGAGCGAGAGAGAGACTGAGTGAGAGAGAGAGAGACCGAGTGAGAGTGAGAGGGACCGAGTGATAGAGAGAGACTGAGAGAGAGAGAGAGAGAGACCGAGCGAGAGAGAGACTGAGTGAGAGAGAGAGAGACCGAGTGAGAGTGAGAGACCGAGTGATAGAGAGAGACTGAGAGAGAGAGAGAGAGAGACCGAGCGAGAGAGAGACTGAGTGAGAGAGAGAGAGACCGAGTGAGAGTGAGAGACCGAGCGAGAGAGAGACTGAGAGAGAGAGAGAGAGACCGAGCGAGAGAGAGACTGAGTGAGTGAGAGAGAGAGCCGAGTGAGAGTGACAGACAGAGCGATAGAGAGACCGAGAGATTGAGAGAGATTGAGTGAGACAGAGACCAAGTAAGACAGAGACCGAGTGAGTGAGCAAGTGGGAGAGAGAGATACCGAGAGAGAGAGAGAGAGACCGAGAGAGAGAGAGAGACCGAGAGAGAGAGAGAGGACTCCGAGCGAGAGAGAGACTGAGTGAGTGAGAGAGAGACCGAGTGAGAGTGAGAGACAGAGCGATAGAGAGACCGAGAGATTGAGAGAGATTGAGTGAGACAGAGACCGAGTAAGACAGAGACCGAGTGAGTGAGCAAGTGGGAGAGAGAGATACCGAGAGAGAGAGAGAGACCGAGAGAGAGAGAGACCGAGAGAGAGAGAGAGACCGAGAGGAGAGAGAGACCGAGAGAGAGAGAGACCGAGTTAGAGAGAGAGACCGAGTAAGAGAGAGACCGAGAGAGAGAGACCGAGAGAGAGAGGACCGAGTGAGAGAGATCGAGTGAGAGAGAGACCGAGAGAGAGAGAGACCGAGAGAGAGAGAGACCGAGAGAGAGAGAGAGACCGAGTGAGAGAGAGAGAGAGAGACCGAGTGAGAGAGACCGAGAGATAGAGAGAGACTGAGTGAGAGAGAGAGAGAGAGACCGAGTGAGAGAGAGAGACCGAGTGAGAGAGAGATCGATAGAGAGAGACCGAGTGAGAGAGAGAGACCAAGTGAGAGAGAGGACCGAGTGAGAGTGACCGAGTGAGAGAGACCGAGAGAGAGAGACCGAGTGAGAGAGAGAGACCGAGAGAGAGAGAGACCGAGAGAGAGAGAGACCGAGAGAGAGAGAGACCGAGAGAGAGAGAGACCGAGAGAGAGAGAGACCGAGAGAGAGAGAGACAGAGAGAGAGACAGACCGAGAGATAGAGAGAGACCGAGAGAGAGAGAGACCGAGTGAGAGAGAGAGGACCGAGTGAGAGAGAGAGACCGAGTGAGAGAGAGACCGAGTGAGAGTGACCGAGTGAGAGAGAGAGACCGAGTGAGAGAGAGAGACCGAGTGAGAGAGTGACCGAGTGAGAGAGACCGAGAGAGAGAGAGGCCGAGTGAGAGAGAGAGACTGAGAGAGAGAGAGTCCGAGCGACAGAGAGAGACCGAGTGAGAGAGAGAGACTGAGAGAGAGAGAGACCGAGTGAGAGAGAGAGACCGAGGTGAGAGAGACAGACCGAGAGAGAGACCGAGTGAGAGAGAGAGAGACCAAGTGAGAGAGAGAGACCGAGTGAGAGAGAGACTGTGAGAGAGCGAGAGACCGAGTGAGAGAGAGACCGAGTGAGAGAGAGAGACCGAGAGAGACAGAGACTGTGAGAGAGCGAGGAGACCGAGTGAGAGAGAGACTGTGAGAGAGCAATAGACCGAGTGAGAGGGAGACGGAGTGAGATAGAGACGGAGTGAGATAGAGACGGAGTGAGAGACGGAGTGAGAGAGAGACGGGAGTGAGAGAGAGACGGAGTGAGAGAGAGACGGGAGTGAGAGAGAGACGGAGTGAGAGAGAGACTGAGTGAGAGAGAGACCGAGAGAGAGAGAGACCGAGAGAGAGAGACCGAGAGTGAGAGAGAGGGAGAGACTGAGAGAGAGAGACCGAGTGAGAGACCGAGTGAGAGAGAGGGGACCGAGTGAGAGAGAGGGACCGAGTGAGAGAGAGACCGAGAGAGAGAGAGAGCGAGTGAGAGAGACCGAGAGATAGAGAGAGTCTGAGTGAGAGAGAGAGAGACTGAGCGAGGGAGAGACCGAGTGAGAGAGAGAGAGAGAGACCGAGCGAGAGAGAGACTGAGTGAGAGAGAGAGAGACCGAGTGAGAGTGAGAGAGACCGAGTGATAGAGAGAGACTGAGAGAGAGAGAGAGAGAGACCGAGCGAGAGAGAGAGACTGAGTGAGAGAGAGAGGGAGCCGAGTGAGAGTGAGAGACCGGAGTGATAGAGAGAGGACTGAGAGAGAGAGAGAGAGACCGAGCGAGAGAGAGACTGAGTGAGAGTGAGAGACCGAGCGAGAGAGAGACTGAGAGAGAGAGAGAGAGACCGAGCGAGAGAGAGACTGAGTGAGTGAGAGAGAGACCGAGTGAGAGTGAGAGACCGAGCGAGAGAGAGACTGAGAGATAGAGAGAGAGACCGAGCGAGAGAGAGACTGAGTGAGTGAGAGAGAGACCGAGTGAGAGTGACAGACAGAGCGATAGAGAGACCGAGAGATTGAGAGAGATTGAGTGAGACAGGAGACCGAGTAAGACAGAGGACCGAGTGAGTGAGCAAGTGGGGAGAGAGAGATACCGAGAGAGAGAGAGAGAGACCGAGAGAGAGAGAGAGACCGAGAGAGAGAGAGACCGAGAGAGAGAGAGACCGAGAGAGAGAGAGACCGAGTTAGAGAGAGAGACCGAGTAAGAGAGAGACCGAGAGAGAGAGAGACCGAGAGAGAGACCGAGTGAGAGAGATCGAGTGAGAGAGAGATCGAGTGAAAGAGAGACCAAGTGAGAGGGAGACCGAGTGAGAGACCGAGTTAGAGAGAGAGACCGAGAGAGAGAGGAGACCGAGAGAGAGAGAGAGACCGAGTGAGAGAGAGATCGATAGAGAGAGACCGAGTGAGAGAGAGAGACCGAGTGAGAGAGAGGGAGACCGAGTGAGAGAGAGAGACCGAGTGAGCGAGACCGAGTGAGAGAGAGGGAGACCGAGTGAGAGAGACCGAGTGAGAGAAAGACCGAGTGAGATGGAGACGGAGTGAGATGGAGACAGAGTGAGATAGAGACGGAGTTAGATAGAGACGGAGTGAGAGGGAGACGGAGTGAGAGGGAGACGGAGTGAGAGGGTGACGGAGTGAGAGGGAGACGGAGTGAGAGGCAGACGGAGTGAGAGGCAGACGGAGTGAGAGGCAGACGGAGTGAGACGGAGACGGAGTGAGACGGAGACGGAGGTAGATAGAGACGGAGTGAGGTAGAGCAGGAGTGAGAGAGAGACGGAGTGAGAGAGAGACGGAGTGAGAGAGAGACGGAGTGAGAGAGAGACGGAGTGAGAGAGAGACGGAGTGGGAGAGAGACGGAGTGAGAGAGAGACAGAGTGAGAGAGAGACCGAGTGAGAGAGAGAGAGAGAGACAAATTGAGAAAGAGAGAGAGACAGAGTGAGAGTGAGAGACCGAGTGAGAGAGTGAGAGACCGAATGAGTGAGAGAGAGACCGAGTGAGTGAGAGACCGAGAGAGAGCGAGAGAGACCGAGTGGAGTGAGAGAGAGACCGAGTGGGAGAGACCAAGTGAGTGAGAGACCGAGAGAGAGCGAGAGAGAGAGAGAGACCGAGAGAGAGAGACCGAGAGAGAGAGACCGAGAGAGAGCGAGAGAGAGCGAGAGAGAGAGAGAGACCGAGGAGAGAGAGAGACCGAGTGAGTGAGAGAGACCGAGTGAGAGAGACCGAGAGAGAGCGAGAGAGAGCAAGAGAGAGAGAGAGACCGAGAGAGAGCGAGAGAGAGCGAGAGAGACCGAGAGAGAGCGAGAGAGAGCGAGAGAGACCGAGTGAGTGAGAGAGACCGAGAGAGAGAGACCAAGTGAGTGAGAGACCGAGAGAGAGAGAGAGACCGACTGAGAGAGAGAGACCGAGTGAGAGAGAGAGAGAGAGAGACAGAGTGAGATAGAGAGACCAGAGAGAGAGACCGAGAGAGAGAGACCGGGTGAGAGAGAGACCGAGAGAGAGAGAGAGAGACCTAGTGAGAGAGCGACCGAGTGAGAGAGAGACCGAGTGAGAGAGAGACCGAGTGAGAGAGAGACCGAGTGAGAGAGAGACCGAGTGAGAGAGAGACCGAGTGAGAGAGAGACCGAGTGAGAAAAGAGACCGAGTGAGAGAGAGACCGAGTGAGAGAGTGACCGAGAGAGAGAGAGAGAGAGAGACCGAGAGAGAGCGAGACCGAGAGAGAGAGAGACCGAGTGAGAGAGCGACCGAGTGAGAGAGAGACCGAGTGAGAGCGAGACCGAGTGAGAGAGAGACCGAGTGAGAGAGAGAGAGAGTGAGAGAGACCGAATGAGAGAGAGGACCGAGAGAGAGAGACAGAGAGAGAGAGACCGAGAGAGAGAGAGGACCGAGAGAGAGAGTGACCGAGAGAGAGAGCGAGACCGAGAGAGAGAGAGAGACCGAGAGAGAGAGAGACCGAGAGAGAGAGAGACCGAGAGAGAGAGAGAGACCGAGTGAGAGAGACCGAGAGAGAGAGACCGAGAGAGAGAGAGACCGAGAGAGAGAGCGAGACCGAGAGAGAGAGAGAGACCGAGGAGAGAGAGAGAGACCGAGAGAGAGAGAGACCGAGGAGAGAGAGAGACCGAGAGAGAGAGAGGACCGAGTGAGAGAGAGACCGAGTGAGAGAGACCGAGTGAGAGAGAGGAGAGACCGAGAGAGAGACCGAGAGAGAGAGACCGAGAGAGAGACCGAGTGAGAGAGAGGACCGAGAGAGAGAGACCGAGAGAGAGAGACCGAGAGATAGAGAGAGACTGAGTGAGAGAGAGAGAGAGAGGACCGAGTGAGAGAGAGAGACCGAGAGAGAGAGAGGAGACCGAGAGAGAGAGACCGAGTGAGAGAGAGAGAGGACCGAGTGAGAGAGAGACCGAGTGAGAGAGAGACCGAGTGAGAGAGAGACGAGAGAGAGAGAGACCGAGAGAGAGAGAGAGACCGAGTGAGAGAGAGACCGAGAGAGAGAGAGACCGAGTGAGAGAGAGACCGAGTGAGAGAGAGGGAGACCGTAGTGAGAGAGAGAGAGCCGAGTGAGAGAGACCGAGTGAGAGAGAGGGAGACCGAGTGAGAGAGACCGAGTGGAGAGAGAGACCGGAGTGAGAGGGAGACGGAGTGAGAGGGAGACGGAGTGAGAGGGAGACGGAGTGAGAGGGTGACGGAGTGAGAGGGAGACGGAGTGAGAGGCAGACGGAGTGAGAGGCAGACGGAGTGAGAGGCAGACGGAGTGAGACAGAGACGGAGTGAGACGGAGACGGAGGTAGATAGAGACGGAGTGAGGTAGAGCAGGAGTGAGATAGTGACGGAGTGAGAGAGAGACGGAGTGAGAGAGAGACGGAGTGAGAGAGAGACGGAGTGAGAGAGAGACGGAGTGAGAGAGAGACGGAGTGAGAGAGAGACGGAGTGAGAGAGAGACGGAGTGAGAGAGAGACGGAGTGAGAGAGAGACGGAGTGAGAGAGAGACGGAGTGAGAGAGAGACAGAGTGAGAGAGAGACAGAGTGAGAGAGAGACAGAGTGAGAGAGAGACAGAGTGAGAGAGAGACAGAGTGAGAGAGAGACAGAGTGAGAGAGAGACAGAGTGAGAGAGAGAGAGAGAGACAGAGTGAGAAAGAGAGAGAGACAGAGTGAGAGAGTGAGAGACCGAGTGAGAGAGTGAGAGACCGAGTGAGTGAGAGAGAGACCGAGTGAGTGAGAGACCGAGAGAGAGCGAGAGAGACCGAGTGAGTGAGAGAGAGACCGAGTGGGAGAGACCAAGTTAGTGAGAGACCGAGAGAGAGCGAGAGAGAGAGAGAGACCGAGAGAGGGAGACCGAGTGAGAGAGACCGAGAGGAGAGCGAGAGAGAGCGAGAGAGAGAGAGAGACGCGAGAGAGAGGAGAGACCGAGTGAGTGAGAGAGACCGAGTGAGAGAGACCGAGAGAGAGCGAGAGAGAGCAAGAGAGAGAGAGAGACCGAGAGAGCGAGAGAGAGCGAGAGACCGAGAGAGACCGAGAGAGAGCGAGAGAGAGCGAGAGAGACCTAGAGAGTGAGAGAGACCGAGTGAGAGAGACCAAGTGAGTGAGAGACCGAGAGAGAGAGAGAGACCGACTGAGAGAGAGAGACCGAGTGAGAGAGAGAGAGTGAGAGAGAGAGACCGAGAGAGAGACCGGGCGAGAGAGAGACCGAGAGAGAGAGAGACCGAGAGAGAGAGAGACCGAGTGAGAGAGAGAGACCGAGAGAGAGAGAGACCGAGAGAGAGAGAGACCGAGAGAGAGAGAGACCGAGAGAGAGAGAGACCGAGTGAGAGAGAGACCGAGAGAGAGAGAGACCGAGTGAGCGAGAGAGACCGAGAGAGAGAGACCGAGTGAGAGAGAGAGACCGAGTGAGAGAGAGACCGAGTGAGAGAGAGACCGAGTGAGAGAGAGACCGAGAGAGAGAGAGACCGAGAGAGAGAGAGACCGAGTGAGAGAGAGACCGAGAGAGAGAGACCGAGAGAGAGAGAGACCGAGAGAGAGAGAGACCGAGAGAGAGAGAGACCGAGAGAGAGAGAGACCGAGAGAGAGAGACCGAGAGAGAGAGAGACCGAGAGATAGAGGGAGACTGAGTGAGAGAGAGAGAGAGAGAGACCGAGCGAGAGAGAGACTGAGTGAGAGAGAGAGACCGAGTGAGAGAGAGACCGAGAGAGAGAGAGACCGAGAGAGAGAGAGACCGAGTGAGAGAGAGAGAGACCGAGAGAGAGAGAGACCGAGTGAGAGAGAGGGACCGAGTGAGAGAGACCGAGAGATAGAGAGAGACTGAGTGAGAGAGAGAGAGAGAGACCGAGAGAGAGAGAGACCGAGTGAGAGAGAGAGACCGAGAGAGAGAGAGAGACCGAGAGAGAGAGACCGAGAGAGAGAGAGACCGAGAGAGAGAGAGACCGAGTGAGAGAGAGACCGAGTATGAGAGAGAGAGACCGAGAGAGAGACCGAGTGAGAGAGAGACCGAGAGAGAGAGAGAGACCGAGAGAGAGACCGAGAGAGAGAGAGACCGAGAGAGAGAGAGACCGAGAGAGAGAGAGACCGAGAGAGAGAGAGACCGAGAGA
>JANJGN010003749.1:35000-40778 GCA_026770705.1 Isurus oxyrinchus | reverse complement strand
CACTTGCCTCGCTGCCAGAGACTAAGTCCAAACGGTTAATGATTTCTCCGCCACACTTGCCTCTCTGCCAGAGACGAAGTCCAAACGGTTAATGATTTCTCCGCCACACTTGCCTCGCTGCCAGAGACTAAGTCCAAATGGTTACTGATTTCTCCACTGCACTTGCCTCTGTGCCAGAGACGAAGTCCAAATGGTTAATGATTTCTGCACCACACTTGCCTCTCTGCCAGAGACGAAGTCCAAACGGTTAATGATTTCTCCGCCACACTTGCCTCGCTGCCAGAGACTAAGTCCAAATGGTTACTGATTTCTCCACTGCACTTGCCTCTGTGCCAGAGACGAAGTCCAAATGGTTAATGATTTCTGCACCACACTTGCCTCTCTGCCAGAGGCGAAGTCCAAATGGTTAATGATTTCTCCACTGCACTTGCCTCTGTGCCAGAGACGAAGTCCAAATGGTTAATGATTTCTGCACCACACTTGCCTCGCTGCCAGAGACTAAGTCCAAATGGTTAATGATTTCTCCACTGCACTTGCCTCTGTGCCAGAGACGAAGTCCAAATGGTTCATGATTTCTGCACCACACTTGCCTCTCTGCCAGAGACTAAGTCCAAACGGTTAATGATTTCTCCGCCACACTTGCCTCGCTGCCAGAGACTAAGTCCAAATGGTTAATGATTTCTGCACCACACTTGCCTCTCTGCCAGAGACGAAGTCCAAACGGTTAATGATTTCTCCGCCACACTTGCCTCGCTGCCAGAGACTAAGTCCAAATGGTTAATGATTTCTCCACTGCACTTGCCTCTGTGCCAGAGACGAAGTCCAAATGGTTAATGATTTCTGCACCACACTTGCCTCTCTGCCAGAGACGAAGTCCAAACGGTTAATGATTTCTCCGCCACACTTGCCTCGCTGCCAGAGACTAAGTCCAAATGGTTAATGATTTCTGCACCACACTTGCCTCGCTGCCAGAGACTAAGTCCAAATGGTTCATGATTTCTCCACTGCACTTGCCTCTGTGCCAGAGACGAAGTCCAAATGGTTAATGATTTCTGCACCACACTTGCCTCTCTGCCAGAGACGAAGTCCAAATGGTTAATGATTTCTCAGGGCCACTGTCCCATTGGTTAGCCATTTCTCCAGAGGCTTACCGAGGCCAACCTGCGATATCTCGCGGACCCGGAGGCCCCGTTGCACGTCCTGCACATTCAGTCCGAGGTGCATTGGTTACCCATTTCTCCAGAAGCTTACCGAAGGCACACCGTCACACCTCGCGGGCCCCGAGGCCACTTTCCCCGGTGCGCAAATTCAATCCGAGGTGCATTGCCCTTAGCCGCCTTCTCCGGCCGGCTTCGGGTGCGTTTCCGGGGCTCCGACCGGGGCAAATCCGGTCCCCGGGGCCAGTGGGAGCCGTCCCGGGCACGCCCGGGCTTCCGGTCGCCGCTTTCCGTGACCGACCGAAAGACGGTAAAAAATGCCGAAAATGGACAAAAATGGCCGACGGCGGGGCCTCCTGGTCGGTTAGGCGGCAGCCTGGATCGGTCCCTGCGGACCTGGAGGCTCGAGACGGCACTCGGAGCTGTCGACCGATTCTCGACTTGCCACCTCCTACCATTCTGCAGATACCCCGCCAACCCCCCCAGCCAGCAAATGCAGCCGAGATGTCGGTCGGTAGTCCAGCCGCCGAGGAGGCCTCGAAAGCCCGCGACACCTCCTTTCGCCGTTTCCCCATCGGGAGAACCGAGGGGAAATCATTATCTAGCTCCGGCAGCCCCCCTCCAACAATTGCAACCCGCCCCGTGGCCGGGCCGATTCGCCCCGCCTAGCGGGAATGCCTCCACCGGGGGCCCGGCAGAAGCTTCGGATCCGACCTCATGGACTTCCGTCTTGGCACGGATTTCCCTCACACGGGCCCAGGGGCCACTTCCCCCGGCCTTCGGACGCAGCCGGAGGTGCATCGGGCCGAAGCCGCCTTCCCGGCCGGCTTCCGGAGGTTTCCGGGGCAAACTCCGGTCCTCCCGGCGAGGGGGAGCCTTCCCCGTGCACGCCCGGGTGTCAGGCCGCCGCTTTTCTTGACCGGCCGAAAGAGGCGAAAAATGCCGAAAATGACCAAAAATGGCCGACGGCGGGGCCTCCCGGTCGGTTTGGCGGCAGCCTGGGTCGGTCCCTGCAGACCTGGAGGCTCGAGAAGGCACTTGGCGAAGTCGACCCATTCTCGATTTGCCACCTCCTCCTATTCTGCAGATAGCCCGCCAACCTCCACAGCCAGCAAATGCAACCGTCATTCAGGCCGACGACCCTCCGGTAGTCATACCGAGGAAGAGGCACCGAAGCCCCGCCAGGCCTTCCGGATTGCACCCGCTCCCCGACCGGTTCTTTTTCAAAAAAGGGCCCAGGAGCCCGGATTATTTTAGGACGCGCTCGGGACCGCCCTGAGGGACACCGAACACCCAACCTTTCCCCGGGTCGACCCTCCCCGCCTCGGCCACCGGGGGGGGTCGAACCGGATCACCGGTTAATGATTTCCCCCTGCTCGGACTCGGCTGTTTCTCAACCGCGCTTGCCCGGCTCGGCCCCCAGCCCCGGCCCCTCACGTGGGGGCCCTGAATACGCCCCCGGCAGCCATCTTGGCCCGCCGGCCCGGTATTTCAGGCCGTTTCGACCCTTCCCTGCCCGCTGGCTGACTGGTTCACCATGTCCCCATTCTGCGCTTAGACTTTTCAGCTGCTCGGGATGCCGGCTGATGACGGCTCCCGTACGACCGGGCGGGCGGCTCCAACTACCGGCCGGCTGCCCGGCCTGCTAACCCGTTAAGCATTTCCCCGTCCTGCACACATTCCCTGGACCTGCTGGTGTGTTCTGCAGCTAACTGCACCCCTACGACCGGGCGGGAGGCTATGATTACTGGTCGGCTGCCCTGCCAGGTAACCGCTTAACCGATTCCCCGTTTGGTACTGAGTCCCTGGACCTGCTGGTGTGTTCTGCAGTTAACTGCACCCCTATGACCGGGCGGGAGGCTGTAATTACCGGCCGGCAGCCCTGCCTGCTAACTGGCTGCCCGTGTCCCCATTCTGTCCTTAGTCCTTGGACCTGCTGGTGTGTTGTGCAGCTAACTGCACCCCTATGGCAGGCCGGCATCCCTGCCTGCTGACCGGCTGCCCGTGTCCTCATTCTGTACTTAGTCCTTGGACCTGCTGGTGTGTTCTGCAGCTAACTGCACCCCTATGACCGGGCGGGAGGCTGTAATTACCGGCCGGCAGCCCTGCCTGCTGACCGGCTGCCCGTGTCCTCATTCTGTACTTAGTCCTTGGACCTGCTGGTGTGTTCTGCAGCTAACTGCACCCCTATGACCGGGCGGGAGGCTGTAATTACCGGCCGGCAGCCCTGCCTGCTGACCGGCTGCCCGTGTCCTCATTCTGTACTTAGTCCTTGGACCTGCTGGTGTGTTCTGCAGCTGACTGCGCCTCTATTACCCGGCGGGAGGCTATAATTACCGGTCGGCTGCCTTGTCTGCTAACTGGTTCACAGGTTCCCCTGTGCTGTACATATCCCGTGGACCAGCGGCTGTGTTGTGCAGCTCAGCGCACCTTTACTACCATGCCGAAAGCCCTGAATAATGGCCGGCTACCCTGCCTGCTAACCGGTAAACCATTTGCCGCAAACCTAACCCCAGCCCTAAGCCTAACCGCTAACCCTAACCCGAACCCCGAGCCAACAATAAACTAGCCTTGTCCCCTTCCCCGACACGAACACCAAGCCAAGCCCCTAACTCTAACCCTACCCCTACCCCTGACACTTCCCCTAACCCTAACGCCCCAACCCTAACCCCAGCCCTAAGCCTAACCGCTAACCCTAACCCGAATAAAACTCCGGACCACCCGGGCGGACACCGAACACCCAGCCTTTCCCCGGTTCCACCCTCCCCGCCTCGGCCACCAGGCTCGAACCGCTGAATGGCCAACGATATCGCTCCTGCTCCGACTTTGCTCGCTTTAAATCGCGCTTGCGCGGCTCGGCCTCCGGGCACCGCCCCGTCACGTGCGACCGCTGAATACGCCCCCCGGCAGCCATCTTGGCCCGCCGCTCCGGTATTTCAGGCCGTTTTGACCCTTCCCTGCCCGCTGCCATGCATCCGCTTGCCGGTTAATGATTTCGCCGTTCTGCACCTCGACTTTAGAGCAGCTCGGCAAGCGAAATGCTGACAGCACCCGGAGTATCGGGCCTTCGGCCAACCGCCTGCCCGGCCTCCAGGCACCGCCCCTCTCACGTGGTGACTGTGAATCCGCCCCGCCCCCGGTTGCCATTTCTTCCTTGCCGCCTCGATATTTTAAGCCGTTTTCACCCTTTCCCTGCCGGCTTGCTGACAGGTTAATGATTTCCCCATTCCGCGCTTAAGACTTTTCAGCTGCTCGGGATGCCGGCTGCTGACTGCACCCGTACTACCGGCCGGCTGACCTTCCTGCTGACCGGTTAACCATTTCCACGTCCTGGACACATTCCCTGGACCTGCTGGCGTCTTCTGCAGTTTACTGCACCCGTATTACCCGGCGGGAGGCTGTAATTAACGGTCGGCTGCGCTGCCTGTTGTCTGGTTCACCATTTCCCCTTCATTACCCACTCTCAGCAGCGGCTGGGCTGTTCTGCAGCTAACGGCAGCCATAGTACCGCGTGGACGGCTCCGATTACCGGCCGGCTGCCCTGCCTGCTAACCGGTTAACCATTTCCCTTCAGTACTTACTCTCAGCAGCCGCTTGGCTGCTCTGCAGCTACATGCAGCCGTACTACCGGGCGGGCGGGCGGGCGGGCGGGGCGGCCTAAATTTACCTGCCGGCTGCCGTGTCTGCTAACTGGTTGCCCGCTTTTTACATCGCACGTGGACCAGCTGGTGTGCTCTGCATCTTAGTGCACCCTTATAAGCGGGCCGGAGAGCCGGATTAACGGTCGGCTACCCTGCCTAGTAACCAGTTAACCATTTGCCGCAACCCGAAGCCTAACCCCTAACCCTAACCCGTACCCTAACCCCTAACCCCCTGAAACTTACCCAAACCCCATCCCCGACCCCAACACCAACACTCACAATCCCGGCTACCAATCCGCCGCCTTCGCCACCATTCCCGCGCCGGCACACTCTTGCAACGCCACCAACATCAACCCTCTTCCAGCCCCCAGCCTTCCCTAACAAAACAGCCTCTCCACCCAACACCGACCCCAATCCACTCTGCCCATCCGGCAATGGCGACGCTCTGCCCGGCCAACACCGCCACATCCACCCGCTTGCTGCTCGGACCTCCCACGCCCTCGCTAAGCCTATGCCTTACAAGCTGACAATCCCTTCCAGCTCACCGCACCCGAAACCCCCTTGCCAGCCATTCAACCCCGTTAACTCCCGCCCTTCCATCATCACCGACCCAAATCCACATTCCCACCCCGCCCAAGAGCTGCTCTGGCACGGCCACGCTCCCCAGATTGCCCCCCTTAGGCGTATATTAAGCCCGCCTCCACTCATTAGAGCCAAACCGCGCGGAAAAGTGACGGGGGAAATCATTAACCAGTCTCACCTGAGCAAAGGGGAAATCATTAACCAATTCAGCTTGCAGGGTAAATCATTAACCAGGTACACTTTAATTTGCTGCCTTCCTTCATCACCGAAACGATTCCAATTCCCACCCCCTTCAAGAGCTCTGCTAGGACGGCATCGTGCCCCAGGTTGCTCCCCTTAGGCGTATATTAAGCCCGCCTCCACTCATTAGAGCCAAACCGCGCGGAAAAGTGACGGGG
>JANJGN010003749.1:17500-25000 GCA_026770705.1 Isurus oxyrinchus | reverse complement strand
GGTTCAGCTTTATTCTATCGGAACCGTCAGTGCGAAGGACACACACGCACGGGAGCACTCTGGGGTTGCCGCGTGCACCTTCGTCTTATTTTATGCCCGAGAAATGGTGCGTTCAGTCGAAGGAGCGGGTTCTGGCGCCCAGAGAGCTTGCTGGATGAGACTCTCAGGGTCGAGGCGGCGGACCTGGCGACCGACACCCGCTCCTCCACTGTAAAATCGTGCCACTCGGTTGACATGATCGGCGCCTCGGGCTCACACGGCGTCGTCTCGCTTCGAGAGGTGCGCCAGCCACCACTCGAACATGCTCATGTCCGTCTGCGACCCCGGAGGGCACAGAAGAGGGAGGACAACCGCTCAGCCTGAACACCAGCAGACGCTGGCCCGCCGAGGGCCCTCCCGCGTCGGACAACAAACACCAGATCTTTCGCAAACAAAGAAAACGGAACCGACCTTTGGCGATCGCACGGAAGGAAGCAGCCGGCCAGGCGCGCGTCGCCTTTGCAACTAACACTTTTTTCCATGTTTCTGCACGCACTCTGTGTTCACTCGGGCCTTGTCAAACACTGCGTGCGACCCATGGGGTCTCAGGCACCCTGCCATGTATGCCTGTGAACAGAATTGCTGTTCTTTTCAAAGTGCACCGCCGGGTGACACTTTGTCTTTTTTACATCATTAAGTCACACCAGCCACCAGGTGAAACTTTCAGATTATTTTTGTTCAAAGGAAGCAACAGGTTGGCGCTCGCACGGAAGGAAGCCTGCAGCCGGCGTGCGTCGCCTGCGTTCAACAGGGTTCTGGGCACGCACTTTGGCAACCCAAGGGGACTAATGAACAGACTTTGTGTTTTATTCATCATGAAGGGACACCGCCAGGTGACACTTAAGAGAATATTTCTGTTTAGGATATATATACATATATACATCTGTTCATGTCGCCACAAAATTATTGAAACCAGGGTTACCACCGGCTGGGCCCCGGACGATTTTTCAGACCGACAACATAGCTCGGAAAGCCCGCATAAATTGCACTTACATCGTCATTTTGGACTTCCGAGAGGTCATTGGAAGGTGTTCTATTTGAAATAGTTGACCTTCCTCAAAGTCGCACTTTTTTAGGCATTTTTAAAGTGTGACCGTTGCCTTAAAATGTTCTGAAAATCGTGTCCCCGAAATTCTCCGGGTACCCCGCCAATCCCCCCGGCCAACAATTGCACCCGAGAGGTGGGGCGGTAGCCCTACCGTCCAGGAGGCCTCAAAAGCCCGCAAAGCGCCATTTTGCCGTTTCCTCTTCGGGAGAACCGAAGGGAAATCATTAATGAGCTGGACGAGTACCATGCCAAAAATTGCAACCGACCCAGCCGTCGGGCCGATTCGCTACTCTCAGGGGGAATACCCCCACTGCGAGCCGGGCAAGAGCCTCGGATTCGACGCCATACGCTTCCGTCTGAGCACGGATTTTGTTCTCCCGGGCCCAGGAGACACTTTCCACGGCCGGCGAATGCAATCTGGGGTGCATTTTATTTATTAGTTACTGATTTCTCTTCCAAACTTGCCTCTGCCACAGACTAAGTCCAAATGGTTAATGATTTCTCCGCCACACTTGCCTCGCTGCCAGAGACTAAGTCCAAACGGTTAATGATTTCTCCGCCACACTTGCCTCTCTGCCAGAGACGAAGTCCAAACGGTTAATGATTTCTCCGCCACACTTGCCTCGCTGCCAGAGACTAAGTCCAAATGGTTACTGATTTCTCCACTGCACTTGCCTCTGTGCCAGAGACGAAGTCCAAATGGTTAATGATTTCTGCACCACACTTGCCTCTCTGCCAGAGACGAAGTCCAAACGGTTAATGATTTCTCCGCCACACTTGCCTCGCTGCCAGAGACTAAGTCCAAATGGTTACTGATTTCTCCACTGCACTTGCCTCTGTGCCAGAGACGAAGTCCAAATGGTTAATGATTTCTGCACCACACTTGCCTCTCTGCCAGAGGCGAAGTCCAAATGGTTAATGATTTCTCCACTGCACTTGCCTCTGTGCCAGAGACGAAGTCCAAATGGTTAATGATTTCTGCACCACACTTGCCTCGCTGCCAGAGACTAAGTCCAAATGGTTAATGATTTCTCCACTGCACTTGCCTCTGTGCCAGAGACGAAGTCCAAATGGTTCATGATTTCTGCACCACACTTGCCTCTCTGCCAGAGACTAAGTCCAAACGGTTAATGATTTCTCCGCCACACTTGCCTCGCTGCCAGAGACTAAGTCCAAATGGTTAATGATTTCTGCACCACACTTGCCTCTCTGCCAGAGACGAAGTCCAAACGGTTAATGATTTCTCCGCCACACTTGCCTCGCTGCCAGAGACTAAGTCCAAATGGTTAATGATTTCTCCACTGCACTTGCCTCTGTGCCAGAGACGAAGTCCAAATGGTTAATGATTTCTGCACCACACTTGCCTCTCTGCCAGAGACGAAGTCCAAACGGTTAATGATTTCTCCGCCACACTTGCCTCGCTGCCAGAGACTAAGTCCAAATGGTTAATGATTTCTGCACCACACTTGCCTCGCTGCCAGAGACTAAGTCCAAATGGTTCATGATTTCTCCACTGCACTTGCTCTGTGCCAGAGACGAAGTCCAAATGGTTAATGATTTCTGCACCACACTTGCCTCTCTGCCAGAGACGAAGTCCAAATGGTTAATGATTTCTCAGGGCCACTGTCCCATTGGTTAGCCATTTCTCCAGAGGCTTACCGAGGCCAACCTGCGATATCTCGCGGACCCGGAGGCCCCGTTGCACGTCCTGCACATTCAGTCCGAGGTGCATTGGTTACCCATTTCTCCAGAAGCTTACCGAAGGCACACCGTCACACCTCGCGGGCCCCGAGGCCACTTTCCCCGGTGCGCAAATTCAATCCGAGGTGCATTGCCCTTAGCCGCCTTCTCCGGCCGGCTTCGGGTGCGTTTCCGGGGCTCCGACCGGGGCAAATCCGGTCCCCGGGGCCAGTGGGAGCCGTCCCCGGGCACGCCCGGGCTTCCGGTCGCCGCTTTCCGTGACCGACCGAAAGACGGTAAAAAATGCCGAAAATGGGACAAAAATGGCCGACGGCGGGGCCTCCTGGTCGGTTAGGCGGCAGCCTGGATCGGTCCCTGCGGACCTGGAGGCTCGAGACGGCACTCGGAGCTGTCGACCGATTCTCGACTTGCCACCTCCTACCATTCTGCAGATACCCCGCCAACCCCCCCAGCCAGCAAATGCAGCCGAGATGTCGGTCGGTAGTCAGCCGCCGAGGAGGCCTCGAAAGCCCGCGACACCTCCTTTCGCCGTTTCCCCATCGGGAGAACCGAGGGGAAATCATTATCTAGCTCCGGCAGCCCCCCTCCAACAATTGCAACCCGCCCCGTGGCCGGGCCGATTCGCCCCGCCTAGCGGGAATGCCTCCACCGGGGGCCCGGCAGAGAAGCTTCGGATCCGACCTCATGGACTTCCGTCTTGGCACGGATTTCCCTCACACGGGCCCAGGGGCCACTTCCCCCGGCCTTCGGACGCAGCCGGAGGTGCATCGGGCCGAAGCCGCCTTCCCGGCCGGCTTCCGGAGGTTTCCGGGGCAAACTCCGGTCCTCCCGGCGAGGGGGAGCCTTCCCCGTGCACGCCCGGGTGTCAGGCCGCCGCTTTTCTTGACCGGCCGAAAGAGGCGAAAAATGCCGAAAATGACCAAAAATGGCCGACGGCGGGGCCTCCCGGTCGGTTTGGCGGCAGCCTGGGTCGGTCCCTGCAGACCTGGAGGCTCGAGAAGGCACTTGGCGAAGTCGACCCATTCTCGATTTGCCACCTCCTCCTATTCTGCAGATAGCCCGCCAACCTCCACAGCCAGCAAATGCAACCGTCATTCAGGCCGACGACCCTCCGGTAGTCATACCGAGGAAGAGGCACCGAAGCCCCGCCAGGCCTTCCGGATTGCACCCGCTCCCCGACCGGTTCTTTTTCAAAAAAGGGCCCAGGAGCCCGGATTATTTTAGGACGCGCTCGGGACCGCCCTGAGGGACACCGAACACCCAACCTTTCCCCGGGTCGACCCTCCCCGCCTCGGCCACCGGGGGGGGTCGAACCGGATCACCGGTTAATGATTTCCCCCTGCTCGGACTCGGCTGTTTCTCAACCGCGCTTGCCCGGCTCGGCCCCCAGCCCCGGCCCCTCACGTGGGGGCCCTGAATACGCCCCCCGGCAGCCATCTTGGCCCGCCGGCCCGGTATTTCAGGCCGTTTCGACCCTTCCCTGCCGCTGGCTGACTGGTTCACCATGTCCCCATTCTGCGCTTAGACTTTTCAGCTGCTCGGGATGCCGGCTGATGACGGCTCCCGTACGACCGGGCGGGCGGCTCCAACTACCGGCCGGCTGCCCGGCCTGCTAACCCGTTAAGCATTTCCCCGTCCTGCACACATTCCCTGGACCTGCTGGTGTGTTCTGCAGCTAACTGCACCCCTACGACCGGGCGGGAGGCTTATGATTACTGGTCGGCTGCCCTGCCAGGTAACCGCTTAACCGATTCCCCGTTTGGTACTGAGTCCCTGGACCTGCTGGTGTGTTCTGCAGTTAACTGCACCCCTATGACCGGGCGGGAGGCTGTAATTACCGGCCGGCAGCCCTGCCTGCTAACTGGCTGCCCGTGTCCCCATTCTGTCCTTAGTCCTTGGACCTGCTGGTGTGTTGTGCAGCTAACTGCACCCCTATGGCAGGCCGGCATCCCTGCCTGCTGACCGGCTGCCCGTGTCCTCATTCTGTACTTAGTCCTTGGACCTGCTGGTGTGTTCTGCAGCTAACTGCACCCCTATGACCGGGCGGGAGGCTGTAATTACCGGCCGGCAGCCCTGCCTGCTGACCGGCTGCCCGTGTCCTCATTCTGTACTTAGTCCTTGGACCTGCTGGTGTGTTCTGCAGCTAACTGCACCCCTATGACCGGGCGGGAGGCTGTAATTACCGGCCGGCAGCCCTGCCTGCTGACCGGCTGCCCGTGTCCTCATTCTGTACTTAGTCCTTGGACCTGCTGGTGTGTTCTGCAGCTGACTGCGCCTCTATTACCCGGCGGGAGGCTATAATTACCGGTCGGCTGCCTTGTCTGCTAACTGGTTCACAGGTTCCCCTGTGCTGTACATATCCCGTGGACCAGCGGCTGTGTTGTGCAGCTCAGCGCACCTTTACTACCATGCCGAAAGCCCTGAATAATGGCCGGCTACCCTGCCTGCTAACCGGTAAACCATTTGCCGCAAACCTAACCCCAGCCCTAAGCCTAACCGCTAACCCTAACCCGAACCCCGAGCCAACAATAAACTAGCCTTGTCCCCTTCCCCGACACGAACACCAAGCCAAGCCCCTAACTCTAACCCTACCCCTACCCCTGACACTTCCCCTAACCCTAACGCCCCAACCCTAACCCCAGCCCTAAGCCTAACCGCTAACCCTAACCCGAATAAAACTCCGGACCACCCGGGCGGACACCGAACACCCAGCCTTTCCCCGGTTCCACCCTCCCCGCCTCGGCCACCAGGCTCGAACCGGCTGAATGGCCAACGATATCGCTCCTGCTCCGACTTTGCTCGCTTTAAATCGCGCTTGCGCGGCTCGGCCTCCGGGCACCGCCCCGTCACGTGCGACCGCTGAATACGCCCCCCGGCAGCCATCTTGGCCCGCCGCTCCGGTATTTCAGGCCGTTTTGACCCTTCCCTGCCCGCTGCCATGCATCCGCTTGCCGGTTAATGATTTCGCCGTTCTGCACCTCGACTTTAGAGCAGCTCGGCAAGCGAAATGCTGACAGCACCCGGAGTATCGGGCCTTCGGCCAACCGCCTGCCCGGCCTCCAGGCACCGCCCCTCTCACGTGGTGACTGTGAATCCGCCCCGCCCCCGGTTGCCATTTCTTCCTTGCCGCCTCGATATTTTAAGCCGTTTCACCCTTTCCCTGCCGGCTTGCTGACAGGTTAATGATTTCCCCATTCCGCGCTTAAGACTTTTCAGCTGCTCGGGATGCCGGCTGCTGACTGCACCCGTTACTACCGGCCGGCTGACCTTCCTGCTGACCGGTTAACCATTTCCACGTCCTGGACACATTCCCTGGACCTGCTGGCGTCTTCTGCAGTTTACTGCACCCGTATTACCCGGCGGGAGGCTGTAATTAACGGTCGGCTGCGCTGCCTGTTGTCTGGTTCACCATTTCCCCTTCATTACCCACTCTCAGCAGCGGCTGGGCTGTTCTGCAGCTAACGGCAGCCATAGTACCGCGTGGACGGCTCCGATTACCGGCCGGCTGCCCTGCCTGCTAACCGGTTAACCATTTCCCCTTCAGTACTTACTCTCAGCAGCCGCTTGGCTGCTCTGCAGCTACATGCAGCCGTACTACCGGGCGGGCGGGCGGGCGGGCGGGCGGCCTAAATTACCTGCCGGCTGCCGTGTCTGCTAACTGGTTGCCCGCTTTTTACATCGCACGTGGACCAGCTGGTGTGCTCTGCATCTTAGTGCACCCTTATAAGCGGGCCGGAGAGCCGGATTAACGGTCGGCTACCCTGCCTAGTAACCAGTTAACCATTTGCCGCAACCCGAAGCCTAACCCCTAACCCTAACCCGTACCCTAACCCCTAACCCCCTGAAACTTACCCAAACCCCATCCCCGACCCCAACACCAACACTCACAATCCCGGCTACCAATCCGCCGCCTTCGCCACCATTCCCGCGCCGGCACACTCTTGCAACGCCACCAACATCAACCCTCTTCCAGCCCCCAGCCTTCCCTAACAAAACAGCCTCTCCACCCAACACCGACCCCAATCCACTCTGCCCATCCGGCAATGGCGACGCTCTGCCCGGCCAACACCGCCACATCCACCCGCTTGCTGCTCGGACCTCCCACGCCCTCGCTAAGCCTATGCCTTACAAGCTGACAATCCCTTCCAGCTCACCGCACCCGAAACCCCCTTGCCAGCCATTCAACCCCGTTAACTCCCGCCCTTCCATCATCACCGACCCAAATACATTCCCACCCCGCCCAAGAGCTGCTCTGGCACGGCCACGCTCCCCAGATTGCCCCCCTTAGGCGTATATTAAGCCCGCCTCCACTCATTAGAGCCAAACCGCGCGGAAAAGTGACGGGGGAAATCATTAACCAGTCTCACCTGAGCAAAGGGGAAATCATTAACCAATTCAGCTTGCAGGGTAAATCATTAACCAGGTACACTTTAATTTGCTGCCTTCCTTCATCACCGAAACGATTCCAATTCCCACCCCCTTCAAGAGCTCTGCTAGGACGGCATCGTGCCCCAGGTTGCTCCCCTTAGGCGTATATTAAGCCCGCCTCCACTCATTAGAGCCAAACCGCGCGGAAAAGTGACGGGGGAAATCATTAACCAGTCTCACCTGAGCAAAGGGGAAATCATTAACCAATTCAGCTTGCAGGGTAAATCATTAACCAGGTACACTTTAATTTGCTGCCTTCCTTCATCACCGAAACGATTCCAATT
>JANJGN010003749.1:0-7500 GCA_026770705.1 Isurus oxyrinchus | reverse complement strand
CGGGTTCTGGCGCCCAGAGAGCTTGCTGGATGAGACTCTCAGGGTCGAGGCGGCGGACCTGGCGACCGACACCCGCTCCTCCACTGTAAAATCGTGCCACTCGGTTGACATGATCGGCGCCTCGGGCTCACACGGCGTCGTCTCGCTTCGAGAGGTGCGCCAGCCACCACTCGAACATGCTCATGTCCGTCTGCGACCCCGGAGGGCACAGAAGAGGGAGGGACAACCGCTCAGCCTGAACACCAGCAGACGCTGGCCCGCCGAGGGCCCTCCCGCGTCGGACAACAAACACCAGATCTTTCGCAAACAAAGAAAACGGAACCGACCTTTTGGCGATCGCACGGAAGGAAGCAGCCGGCCAGGCGCGCGTCGCCTTTGCAACTAACACTTTTTTCCATGTTTCTGCACGCACTCTGTGTTCACTCGGGCCTTGTCAAACACTGCGTGCGACCCATGGGGTCTCAGGCACCCTGCCATGTATGCCTGTGAACAGAATTGCTGTTCTTTTCAAAGTGCACCGCCGGGTGACACTTTGTCTTTTTTACATCATTAAGTCACACCAGCCACCAGGTGAAACTTTCAGATTATTTTTGTTCAAAGGAAGCAACAGGTTGGCGCTCGCACGGAAGGAAGCCTGCAGCCGGCGTGCGTCGCCTGCGTTCAACAGGGTTCTGGGCACGCACTTTGGCAACCCAAGGGGACTAATGAACAGACTTTGTGTTTTATTCATCATGAAGGACACCGCCAGGTGACACTTAAGAGAATATTTCTGTTTAGGATATATATACATATATACATCTGTTCATGTCGCCACAAAATTATTGAAACCAGGGTTACCACCGGCCTGGGCCCCGGACGATTTTTCAGACCGACAACATAGCTCGGAAAGCCCGCATAAATTGCACTTACATCGTCATTTTGGACTTCCGAGAGGTCATTGGAAGGTGTTCTATTTGAAATAGTTGACCTTCCTCAAAGTCGCACTTTTTTAGGCATTTTTAAAGTGTGACCGTTGCCTTAAAATGTTCTGAAAATCGTGTCCCCGAAATTCTCCGGGTACCCCGCCAATCCCCCCGGCCAACAATTGCACCCGAGAGGTGGGGCGGTAGCCCTACCGTCCAGGAGGCCTCAAAAGCCCGCAAAGCGCCATTTTGCCGTTTCCTCTTCGGGAGAACCGAAGGGAAATCATTAATGAGCTGGACGAGTACCATGCCAAAAATTGCAACCGACCCAGCCGTCGGGCCGATTCGCTACTCTCAGGGGGAATACCCCCACTGCGAGCCGGGCAAGAGCCTCGGATTCGACGCCATACGCTTCCGTCTGAGCACGGATTTTGTTCTCCCGGGCCCAGGAGACACTTTCCACGGCCGGCGAATGCAATCTGGGGTGCATTTTATTTATTAGTTACTGATTTCTCTTCCAAACTTGCCTCTGCCACAGACTAAGTCCAAATGGTTAATGATTTCTCCGCCACACTTGCCTCGCTGCCAGAGACTAAGTCCAAACGGTTAATGATTTCTCCGCCACACTTGCCTCTCTGCCAGAGACGAAGTCCAAACGGTTAATGATTTCTCCGCCACACTTGCCTCGCTGCCAGAGACTAAGTCCAAATGGTTACTGATTTCTCCACTGCACTTGCCTCTGTGCCAGAGACGAAGTCCAAATGGTTAATGATTTCTGCACCACACTTGCCTCTCTGCCAGAGACGAAGTCCAAACGGTTAATGATTTCTCCGCCACACTTGCCTCGCTGCCAGCGACTAAGTCCAAATGGTTACTGATTTCTCCACTGCACTTGCCTCTGTGCCAGAGACGAAGTCCAAATGGTTAATGATTTCTGCACCACACTTGCCTCTCTGCCAGAGACGAAGTCCAAATGGTTAATGATTTCTCCACTGCACTTGCCTCTGTGCCAGAGACGAAGTCCAAATGGTTAATGATTTCTGCACCACACTTGCCTCGCTGCCAGAGACTAAGTCCAAATGGTTACTGATTTCTCCACTGCACTTGCCTCTGTGCCAGAGACGAAGTCCAAATGGTTAATGATTTCTGCACCACACTTGCCTCTCTGCCAGAGACTAAGTCCAAACGGTTAATGATTTCTCCGCCACACTTGCCTCGCTGCCAGAGACTAAGTCCAAATGGTTAATGATTTCTGCACCACACTTGCCTCGCTGCCAGAGACTAAGTCCAAATGGTTAATGATTTCTGCACCACACTTGCCTCTCTGCCAGAGACTAAGTCCAAACGGTTAATGATTTCTCCGCCACACTTGCCTCGCTGCCAGAGACTAAGTCCAAATGGTTAATGATTTCTGCACCACACTTGCCTCGCTGCCAGAGACGAAGTCCAAATGGTTAATGATTTCTCAGGGCCACTGTCCCATTGGTTAGCCATTTCTCCAGAGGCTTACCGAGGCCAACCTGCGATATCTCGCGGACCCGGAGGCCCCGTTGCACGTCCTGCACATTCAGTCCGAGGTGCATTGGTTACCCATTTCTCCAGAAGCTTACCGAAGGCACACCGTCACACCTCGCGGGCCCCGAGGCCACTTTCCCCGGTGCGCAAATTCAATCCGAGGTGCATTGCCCTTAGCCGCCTTCTCCGGCCGGCTTCGGGTGCGTTTCCGGGGCTCCGACCGGGGCAAATCCGGTCCCCGGGGCCAGTGGGAGCCGTCCCCGGGCACGCCCGGGCTTCCGGTCGCCGCTTTCCGTGACCGACCGAAAGACGGTAAAAAATGCCGAAAATGGACAAAAATGGCCGACGGCGGGGCCTCCTGGTCGGTTAGGCGGCAGCCTGGATCGGTCCCTGCGGACCTGGAGGCTCGAGACGGCACTCGGAGCTGTCGACCGATTCTCGACTTGCCACCTCCTACCATTCTGCAGATACCCCGCCAACCCCCCCAGCCAGCAAATGCAGCCGAGATGTCGGTCGGTAGTCCAGCCGCCGAGGAGGCCTCGAAAGCCCGCGACACCTCCTTTCGCCGTTTCCCCATCGGGAGAACCGAGGGGAAATCATTATCTAGCTCCGGCAGCCCCCCTCCAACAATTGCAACCCGCCCCGTGGCCGGGCCGATTCGCCCCGCCTAGCGGGAATGCCTCCACCGGGGGCCCGGCAGAAGCTTCGGATCCGACCTCCTGGACTTCCGTCTTGGCACGGATTTCCCTCACACGGGCCCAGGGGCCACTTCCCCCGGCCTTCGGACGCAGCCGGAGGTGCATCGGGCCGAAGCCGCCTTCCCGGCCGGCTTCCGGAGGTTTCCGGGGCAAACTCCGGTCCTCCCGGCGAGGGGGAGCCTTCCCCGTGCACGCCCGGGTGTCAGGCCGCCGCTTTTCTTGACCGGCCGAAAGAGGCGAAAAATGCCGAAAATGACCAAAAATGGCCGACGGCGGGGCCTCCCGGTCGGTTTGGCGGCAGCCTGGGTCGGTCCCTGCAGACCTGGAGGCTCGAGAAGGCACTTGGCGAAGTCGACCCATTCTCGATTTGCCACCTCCTCCTATTCTGCAGATAGCCCGCCAACCTCCACAGCCAGCAAATGCAACCGTCATTCAGGCCGACGACCCTCCGGTAGTCATACCGAGGAAGAGGCACCGAAGCCCCGCCAGGCCTTCCGGATTGCACCCGCTCCCCGACCGGTTCTTTTTCAAAAAAGGGCCCAGGAGCCCGGATTATTTTAGGACGCGCTCGGGACCGCCCTGAGGGACACCGAACACCCAACCTTTCCCCGGGTCGACCCTCCCCGCCTCGGCCACCGGGGGGGGTCGAACCCGATCACCGGTTAATGATTTCCCCCTGCTCGGACTCGGCTGTTTCTCAACCGCGCTTGCCCGGCTCGGCCCCCAGCCCCGGCCCCTCACGTGGGGGCCCTGAATACGCCCCCCGGCAGCCATCTTGGCCCGCCGGCCCGGTATTTTAGGCCGTTTCGACCCTTCCCTGCCCGCTGGCTGACTGGTTCACCATGTCCCCATTCTGCGCTTAGACTTTTCAGCTGCTCGGGATGCCGGCTGATGACGGCTCCCGTACGACCGGGCGGGCGGCTCCAACTACCGGCCGGCTGCCCGGCCTGCTAACCCGTTAAGCATTTCCCCGTCCTGCACACATTCCCTGGACCTGCTGGTGTGTTCTGCAGCTAACTGCACCCCTACGACCGGGCGGGAGGCTATGATTACTGGTCGGCTGCCCTGCCAGGTAACCGCTTAACCGATTCCCCGTTTGGTACTGAGTCCCTGGACCTGCTGGTGTGTTCCGCAGTTAACTGCACACCTATGACCGGGCGGGAGGCTATAATTACCGGCCGGCAGCCTTGCCTGCTAACCGGACTGCCCGTGTCCCCATTCGGTACTTAGTCCGTGGACCTGCTGGTGTGTTCTGCAGCTAACTGCACCCCTATGACCGGGCGGGAGGCTGTAAATACCGGCCGGCAGCCCAGCCTGCTAACCGGCTGCCCGTGTCCCCATTCTGTCCTTAGTCCTTGGACCTGCTGGTGTGTTCTGCAGCTAACTGCACCCCTATGGCAGGCCGGCATCCCTGCCTGCTGACCGGCTGCCCGTGTCCTCATTCTGTACTTAGTCCTTGGACCTGCTGGTGTGTTCTGCAGCTAACTGCACCCCTATGACCGGGCGGGAGGCTGTAATTACCGGCCGGCAGCCCTGCCTGCTGACCGGCTGCCCGTGTCCTCATTCTGTACTTAGTCCTTGGACCTGCTGGTGTGTTCTGCAGCTGACTGCGCCTCTATTACCCGGCGGGAGGCTATAATTACCGGTCGGCTGCCTTGTCTGCTAACTGGTTCACAGGTTCCCCTGTGCTGTACATATCCCGTGGACCAGCGGCTGTGTTCTGCAGCTCAGCGCACCTTTACTACCATGCCGAAAGCCCTGAATAATGGCCGGCTACCCTGCCTGCTAACCGGTAAACCATTTGCCGCAAACCTAACCCCAGCCCTAAGCCTAACCGCTAACCCTGACCCGAACCCCGAGCCAACAATAAACTAGCCTTGTCCCCTTCCCCGACACGAACACCAAGCCAAGCCCCTAACTCTAACCCTACCCCTACCCCTGACACTTCCCCTAACCCTAACGCCCCAACCCTAACCCCAGCCCTAAGCCTAACCGCTAACCCTAACCCGAATAAAACTCCGGACCACCCGGGCGGACACCGAACACCCAGCCTTTCCCCGGTTCCACCCTCCCCGCCTCGGCCACCAGGCTCGAACCGGCTGAATGGCCAACGATATCGCTCCTGCTCGGACTTTGCTCGCTTTAAATCGCGCTTGCGCGGCTCGGCCTCCAGGCACCGCCCCGTCACGTGCGACCGCTGAATACGCCCCCCGGCAGCCATCTTGGCCCGCCGCTCCGGTATTTCAGGCCGTTTTGACCCTTCCCTGCCCGCTGCCATGCATCCGCTTGCCGGTTAATGATTTCGCCGTTCTGCACCTCGACTTTTGAGCAGCTCGGCAAGCGAAATGCTGACAGCACCCGGAGTATCGGGCCTTCGGCCAACCGCCTGCCCGGCCTCCAGGCACCGACCCTCTCACGTGGTGACTGTGAATCCGCCCCGCCCCCGGTTGCCATTTTTTCCTTGCCGCCTCGATATTTTAAGCCGTTTCACCCTTTCCCCTTCCGGCTTGCTGACAGGTTAATGATTTCCCCATTCCGCGCTTAGGACTTTTCAGCTGCTCGGGATGCCGGCTGCTGACTGCACCCGTACTACCGGCCGGCTGACCTTCCTGCTGACCGGTTAACCATTTCCACGTCCTGGACACATTCCCTGGACCTGCTGGCGTCTTCTGCAGTTTACTGCACCCGTATTACCCGGCGGGAGGCTGTAATTAACGGTCGGCTGCGCTGCCTGTTGTCTGGTTCACCATTTCCCCTTCATTACCCACTCTCAGCAGCGGCTGGGCTGTTCTGCAGCTAACGGCAGCCGTAGTACCGCGTGGACGGCTCCGATTACCGGCCGGCTGCCCTGCCTGCTAACCGGTTAACCATTTCCCCTTCAGTACTTACTCTCAGCAGCCGCTTGGCTGCTCTGCAGCTACATGCAGCCGTACTACCGGGCGGGCGGGCGGGCGGCTTAAATTACCTGCCGGCTGCCGTGTCTGCTAACTGGTTGCCCGCTTTTTACATCGCACGTGGACCAGCTGGTGTGCTCTGCATCTTAGTGCACCCTTATAAGCGGGCCGGAGAGCCGGATTAACGGTCGGCTACCCTGCCTAGTAACCAGTTAACCATTTGCCGCAACCCGAAGCCTAACCCCTAACCCTAACCCGTACCCTAACCCCTAAACCCCTGAAACTTACCCAAACCCCATCCCCGACCCCAACACCAACACTCACAATCCCGGCTACCAATTCGCCGCCTTCGCCACCATTCCCGCGCCGGCACACTCTTGCAACGCCACCAACATCAACCCTCTTCCAGCCCCCAGCCTTCCCTAACAAAACAGCCTCTCCACCCAACACCGACCCCAATCCACTCTGCCCATCCGGCAATGGCGACGCTCTGCCCGGCCAACACCGCCACATCCACCCGCTTGCTGCTCGGACCTCCCACGCCCTCGCTAAGCCTATGCCTTACAAGCTGACAATCCCTTCCAGCTCACCGCACCCGAAACCCCCTTGCCAGCCATTCAACCCCGTTAACTCCCGCCCTTCCATCATCACCGACCCAAATCCACATTCCCACCCCGCCCAAGAGCTGCTCTGGCACGGCCACGCTCCCCAGATTGCCCCCCTTAGGCGTACATTAAGCCCGCCTCCACTCATTAGAGCCAAACCGCGCGGAAAAGTGACGGGGGAAATCATTAACCAGTCTCACCTGAGCAAAGGGGAAATCATTAACCAATTCAGCTTGCAGGGTAAATCATTAACCAGGTACACTTTAATTTGCTGCCTTCCTTCATCACCGAAAGGATTCCAATTCCCACCCCTTCAAGAGCTCTGCTAGGACGGCATCGTGCCCCAGGTTGCTCCCCTTAGGCGTATATTAAGCCCGCCTCCACTGATTAGAGGCAAGCCGCGCGGAGAAGTGACCGGGGAAATCATTAACCGGTTTGACTTGACGAAGTGGAAAATCATTAACCAATGCTGCCCAGACAACAGGGGAACTCATAAACCAATTCGACCTAGACAGCAGGGGAACTCACAAACCAATTCTGCCCAGACCACAGGGGGGAAATCAGCAACCGCTGGCTCCTCAGAGACGAAGAGAGAACTAATCAACCGATCACGCCTGTCTGTCTAAATGGCCAACTCATTAACCGACACAGAGGACAAATCATTAACCGGGTCACTTTGAAATTTTTTTCCCTCCCCCAACTGCCGAGATAAATCATTAACCAGTGAGACTTGGGAGGGAGGAGAAAAGAGAGGCGGACGTGTGCCTGCAGCCGAACACCTGGCCAGGGTGACCGACTCCAGATACCACTCCGGCACTTGGACGGAAAGAGCACGTGCATCCGTAGAAGACCCCCGAACTGCAACTGGCCAGGAAGCAGAAGGGGG
>JANJGN010003748.1:0-40781 GCA_026770705.1 Isurus oxyrinchus | reverse complement strand
GAGAGAGGGACTGAGAGACACCAGTCAGTGTACAGATATCTCCCTGAGAGAGAGAGGGGACTGAGAGACACCAGTCAGTGTACAGATATCTCCCTGAGAGAGAGAGGGGACTGAGAGACACCAGTCCGTGTACAGATATCTCCCTGAGAGAGAGAGAGGGACTGAGAGACACCAGTCCGTGTACAGATATCTCCCTTGAGAGAGAGAGGGGACTGAGAGACACCAGTCAGTGTACAGATATCTCCCTGAGAGAGAGAGGGGACTGAGAGACACCAGTCAGTGTACAGATATCTCCCTGAGAGAGAGAGAGAGGACTGAGAGACACCAGTCAGTGTACAGAGTGAGCGTGACAGAGACAGACAAATGGACAGAGACACAGACAGAGACACGGGCAGGAAGAGAGTGAGGGAGACAGAGATAGGCAGCGGTAAAGGCAGCGCAGCAGAGGAAAAAGAGCCAGAGAATCAGAGGGAGCTGGGTGCAAGGAAAGACCGGGACGAAGAGAGGTGAACAGGGAGAGAGGTTGATACACACCTTTCCTCATGAAGGCAGACACTGTGTGATCGAAGACCTCCGAAGGGTACAATGTATAATTAACCATCGGGTTCTCCTTCATCACCTGAAACTCTGTGCTTAGGGCAATTGTTCCAATCTGCTCATCGGATAAATCCTTTCCCAGGAATTTCGCCACCTTCCTGATCTCCCTTCTGGGATTCTGCAAGAGCAGGATTACTGGGATCCGTTACTGTCACCGGGCAGCCCCTTCCCCTATCGGAGGGGGGGGATTAACCCTCTCACCCACCCCCTCCCAGTTACACACACACACACACACACACACACAGCGGGCAGCCCCCTTCCCCTATCGGAGAGGGGGGATTAACCCTCTCACCCACCCCCTCCCAGTTACACACACATACACACACCAGGCAGCCCCTTCCCCTATCGGAGGGGGGATTAACCCTCTCGCCCACCTCCTCCCCAGTTACACACACACACACCAGGCAGCCCCTTCCCCTATCGGAGGGGGGATTAACCCTCTCACCCACCTCCTCCCAGTTACACACACACACACACACACCGGGCAGCCCCTTCCCCTATCGGAGGGGGGGGATTAACCCTCTCACCCGCCTCCACCCAGTACAGACACACACACCGGGCAGCCCCTTCCCCTATCGGAGGGGGGGGATTAACCCTCTCACCCACCCCCTCCCAGTTACACACACACACACCGGGCAGCCCCTTCCCCTATCAGAGGGGGGATTAACCCTCTCACCCACCCCCTCCCAGTTACACACACACACACCGGGCAGTCCCTTCCCCTATCTGAGGGGGGATTAACCCTCTCACCCACCCCCTCCCAGTTACACACACACACACACACACACCGGGCAGCCCCTTCCCCTATCGGAGGGGGGATTAACCCTCTCACCCACCCCCTCCCAGTTACACACACACACACACACCGGGCAGCCCCTTCCCCTATCGGAGGGGGGATTAACCCCCTCACCCACCTCCTCCCCAGTTACACACACACACACACCGGGGCAGCCCCTTCCTCTATCGGAGGGGGGATTAACCCTCTCACCCACCTCCTCCCAGTTACACACACACACACACACACCGGGCAGCCCCTTCCTCTATCGGAGGGGGATTAACCCGCTCACCCACCCCCTCCCAGTTACACACACACACACACACCGGGCAGCCCCTTCCCCTATCGGAGGGGATTCTCCAGCGCTCTCACGCTCTCACGGACCCCAGATTTCCGTTCGGTCTCACCTCCTTGAAGTCCTCGAAGAACAGGTAGAGTATTCGATGTTTGTCTCTGGCAGCCCAGAACCCCTTCACATGATCATACCAGGATCCCCAGGCCACTGGGAACAGAGAGACAGAAACAAGTGTGGAAAATTACTTACACTCTCAAACTGTCTGAGACAGACGTCGACTCTCCCACTGGGAGTACAGGTCTCCCCCCCATGGGCACCAACTCTCCCCCACGGGCACCAACTCTCCCCCACGGGCACCAACCCCTCCCCCACGGGCACCAACTCTCCCCCATGGGCACCAACTCTCCCCCACGGGCACCAACCCTCCCCCACGGGCACCAAGTCTCCCCCACGGGCACCAACTCTCCCCCACGGGCACCAACCCTCCCCCACGGGCACCAACTCTCCCCCACTGGCACCAACTCTCCCCCACCGGCACCAACTCTCCCCCACCGGCACCAACTCTCCCCCACCGGCACCAACTCTCCCCCACGGGCACCAACCCTCCCCCACGGGCACCAACTCTCCCCCATGGGCACCAACCCTCCCCCACAGGCACCAACTCTCCCCCACGGGCACCAACTCTCCCCCACTGGCACCAACTCTCCCCCACCGGCACCAACTCTCCCCCGAGTCTTCATAAGGCTCTGGTCAGACCACATTTTGAATATTGTGAGCAGTTTTGGGCCCCTTGTATCTCAGGAAGGATGTTCTGGCCCTGGAGAGGGTCCCAGAGGAGGTTCAGGAGAACGATCCCAGGAATGAAAAGGCTTAACGTATGAGGAAGGTTTGAGGACTCTGGGTCTATACCCGATGGAGTTTAGAAGGATGAGGGGGGGGATCTGATTGAAACTTACAGAATACTGAAAGGCCTGGATAGAGTGGACGTGGGGAAGATGTTCCCATTAGTAGGAGAGACGAGGACCCGAGGGCACAGCCTCAGAGTAAAGGGAAGACCTTTTAGAACAGAGATGAGGAGAAACTTCTTTAGTCAGAGAGAGGTGAATCTATGGACTTCATTGCCACAGAAGGCTGTGGAGGCCGGGTCATTGAGTGTATTTAAGAGCGAGATCGATAGGTTCTTGATTGGTAAGGGGGTCAAAGGTTACGGGGAGAAGGCGGGAGGATGGGGTTGAGAAACTTATCAGCCGTGATTGAATGGTGGAGCAGACTCGATGGGCCGAATGGCCTCATTTCTGCTCCTGTGTCTGATGGTCCTTACGGGTACAGGTTCCGGACACCGACTCTCTCACTCACTCTTTCCTTCCATGAATTTGCTGATGAATGTCTCCCAGGATCCTGGCTCCGCCATGGTTTTACACATTCGATGGAAGTGGTAGTAGGAGACAGCATTATCCTTCGCATTCCTGGCCATGTAGATCACCTGAGGTCAGGGAAGGAGGGCCAGCGGTCAGACAGCGGAAGGCGGACAGACATTCGGTGCTCGGGGGTGAGTGAGATTAAGCCTCTCGCCCACCCCCTCCCCAGTTACACACACACACCGGCAGACCCTTCCCCTATCGGAGGGGGGATTAACCCTCTCACCCACCCCCTCCCAGTTACACACACACACACACACCGGGCAGCCCCTTCCCCTATCGGAGGGGGGATTAACCCTATCACCCACCCCCTCCCAGTTACACACACACACACACACACCGGGCAGCCCCTTCCCCTATCGGAGGGGGGGATTAACCCTCTCACCCACCTCCTCCCAGTTACACACACACACACACACCGGGCAGCCCCTTCCCCTATCGGAGGGGGGATTAACCCTCTCACCCACCCCCTCCCAGTTACACACACACACACCGGGCAGCCCCTTCCCCTATCGGAGGGGGGATTAACCCTCTCACCCACCTCCTCCCAGGTACACACACACACACCGGGCAGCCCCTTCCCCTATTGGAGGGGGGATTAACCCTCTCACCCACCCCCCTCCCAGTTACACACACACACACCGGGCAGCCCCTTCCCCTATCGGAGGGGGGGTGGATTAACCCTCTCACCCACCCCCTCCCAGTTACTCACACACACACACACACACCGGGCAGCCCCTTCCCCTATCGGAGGGGGGATTAACCCTCTCACCCACCCCCTCCCAGTTACACACACACACACACACACCGGGCAGCCCCTTCCCCTATCGGAGGGGGGATTAACCCTCTCACCCACCTCTACCCAATTACACACACACACACACACCGGGCAGCCCCTTCCCCTATCGGAGGTGGGGGGTGGGATTAACCCTCTCGCCCACCTCTTCCCAGTTACACACACACATACACACACACCGGGCAGCCCCTTCCCCTATCGGAGGGGGGATTAACCCTCTCACCCACCCCCTCCCAGTTACATACACACACCGGGCAGCCCCTTCCCCTATCGGAGAGGGGATTAACTCTCTCACCCACCTCTACCCAGTTACACACACACACACACACCGGGCAGCCCCTTCCCCTATCGGAGGTGGGGGGGATTAACCCTCTCACCCACCCCCTCCCAGTTACACACACACACACACACACCGGACAGCCCCTTCCCCTATCGGAGGGGGGGGGGGGTGGGATTAACCCTCTCCCTGCTTCTCTGGCCCCCTACCTTACAGTCCTGCTCCCAGATGGATTTGGGAAGCAGTTGAATCGGGAGGTGGGTCTTGATCATTCTCGGAGATGGTGCCTTCGATAGAAGCTGAATTCCTAGAGGATGGCGAATGGGAGAGGTATCAGTCCCCTGGGCTCCCAGTGCTGCGATGCTGCAGAGCGTAGGGTGCGGTGGAGGGCTGAGGTTGGGCCGGAGTGGAGTTTCGACCCTCCGACACACCCTGTGCCTCCCTTGCTCTCCCCAGTCACCCCGACCCACGCTTCTGAAGACATTACTGATGTACCACCGCCAACATGCGCACTGTCATTGCCCCAGAGCAGAGAGGGAGTGGGCGCTGGGAGAGAGGGGAAAGGGACGGGGGGGAGATGCACTGGACACTGTGTGGGAGAGAGGCTGGGAGAGGGGGAGAGAGAGACTTGGGGGGAGAGAGAGAGACTGGGAGAGGGAGAGAGACGGGGAGAGAGAGAGAGACTGGGGGGAGAGAGAGAGACTGGGAGAGAGAGAGAGACTGGGGGGTGGGAGAGACTGGGAGAGAGAGAGACGGGGAGAGAGAGAGAGACTGGGGGGGTGGGAGAGAGAGACTGGGAGAGAGAGAATGGGAGAGAGAGAATGGGAGAGAGAGAGAGACTGGGAGAGAGAGACGGGGAGAGAGAGAGAGACTGGGGGGGAGAGAGAGACTGGGGGGAGAGAGAGACTGGGAGAGGGAGAGACGGGGAGAGAGAGAAACTTCAGGGGGGCAGAGGGACTGGGAGGGAGAGAGAGACTGGGGGGAGAGAGAGACTGGGAGAGGGAGAGACGGGGAGAGAGAGAAACTTCAGGGGGGCAGAGGGACTGGGAGGGAGAAAGAGAGACGGAGAGAGAGAGATGGGGGAGAGAGAGAGAGACTGGGGGTTGGGAGAGAGAGACTGAGAGAGAGACGGAGAGAGAGAGAGACTGGGAGAGAGAGAGAGACTGGGGGGAGAGAGAGAGACTGGGGGTTGGGAGAGAGAGACTGAGAGAGAGACGGAGAGAGAGAGAGAGAGACTGGGAGAGAGAGAGACTGAGTGAGAGAGAGACTGGGAGAGAGAGAGACGAGAGAGAGAGAGAGACTGGGAGAGAGAGAGAGACTGGGAGAGAGAGAGACGAGAGAGAGAGACGAGAGAGAGAGACGGAGAGGAGAGAGAGAAAGATGGGGAGAGAGAGAGAGACTGGGGGGTGGGAGAGAGAGGACTGGGAGAGAGAGAATGGGAGAGAGAGAATGGGAGAGAGAGAGAGACTGGGAGAGAGAGAGAGACTGGGGGGAGAGAGAGACTGGGAGAGAGAGAGAGACTGGGAGAGAGAGAGAGACTGGGAGAGAGAGAGAGACTGGGGGGAGAGAGAGACTGGGAGAGAGAGAGAGACTGGGGGGGAGAGAGAGACTGGGAGAGAGAGAGAGACGGGGAGAGAGAAAGAGAGAGACTGGGGAGAGAGAGAGAGAGACTGGGGGGAGAGAGAGAGACTGGGGAGAGAGAGAGAGAGACTGGGAGAGAGAGAGAGAGACTGGGGGGAGAGTGACTGGGGGGGAGAGAGAGAGACTGGGAGAGAGAGACTGGGGGGAGAGAGAGAGAGACTGGGGGGAGAGAGAGAATGGGAGAGAGAGAATGGGAGAGAGAGAGAGACTGGGAGAGAGAGAGAGACTGGGGGGAGAGAGAGACTGGGAGAGAGAGAGAGACTGGGAGAGAGAGAGAGACTGGGGGGAGAGAGAGACTGGGAGAGAGAGAGAGACTGGGGGGGAGAGAGAGACTGGGAGAGAGAGAGAGACGGGGAGAGAGAAAGAGAGAGACTGGGGAGAGAGAGAGAGACTGGGGAGAGAGAGAGAGAGACTGGGGGGAGAGAGAGAGACTGGGAGAGAGAGACTGGGGGGAGAGAGAGAGAGACTGGGAGAGAGAGAGAGAGAGACTGGGGGGAGAGTGACTGGGGGGGAGAGAGAGAGACTGGGAGAGAGAGACTGGGGGGAGAGAGAGAGAGACTGGGGGGGAGGAGAGAGAGACTGGGAGGAGAGAGAGAGAGACTGGGAGAGAGAGACTGGGGGGTGGGAGAGAGACTGGGAGAGAGAGAGAGACTGGGAGAGAGAGAGAGACTGAGAGAGACAGAGACTGGGAGAGAGAGAGAGACTGGGAGAGAGAGACGGGGAGAGAGAGAGAGACTTGGGGAGAGAGAGACTTGGGGGGAGAGAGAGAGACTGGGAGAGAGAGAGGACGAGAGAGAGAGGAGACGAGAGAGAGAGAGAGACTGGGGGGGAGAGAGACTGGGTGGGGAGAGAGAGAGTCTGGGAGAAGAGAGACGAGAGAGAGAGACTGTGGGGGGAGAGAGAGAGACACTGGGAGAGAGAGTGGGAAAGGGGGCTGGGGAGAGAGAGGCTGGGGGAGAGAGAAAGATGAGGAGAGAGGGAGAGAGACTGGGGGGAGAGAGAGACTGGGCGGAGAGACTGGGGTGGGGAGAGAGAGAGACGGAGGGGAGAGAGAGAGTGACTGAGGGGGTGAGAGACTGGGGGGAGAGAACGAGACACTGGGGGGTGGGGGGAGAGCGAGAGAGGGACTGTCTCAGGGAGAGAGAAAGAGATAATGAGAGCGAGAGAGATGGAGAGAGAGAGGGGGTTCTGTCAGAGAGAGAAATACTGAGAGAGAGGTAATGAGAGTGAGGGGGACTGGCAGAGAGAGAGAGAGAGAGAGAGATATCATGAGAGTGAGAAAGATACCGGCAGAGAGATAAAGAGAGTGAGAGAGACTAGGAGAGAGAGGTAATAAGAGTGAGCGAGGGACTGGGAGAGGGAGAGACATACTAGGAGAGAGATACAGGGAGAGAGAGGTCATGAGATTGAGAGAGATACTGGGAAAGAGAGATGAAGAGAGAGAGACTGGGAGAGGGAGAGAAGGGCTGTCTTTGAGAGAGCGGGAGAGAAATACAGGGAGGGAGAGGGATTGTCTGGGGGAGAGGGAGAGACATACTAGGAGAGAGATACAGGGAGAGAGAGGTCATGAGATTGAGAGAGATACTGGGAAAGAGAGATGAAGAGAGAGAGACTGGGAGAGGGAGAGAAGGGCTGTCTTTGAGAGAGAGGGAGAGAAATACAGGGAGGGAGAGGGATTGTCTGGGGGAGAGGGAGAGATAATGAGAGAGAGAGAGAGACTGGGAGAGAGATAATGAGAGAGAGAGAGGGACTGTCTGGGAGAGAGAGAGAGAGACTGGGAGAGAGAGAGACTGGGAGAGAGATAATGAGAGAGAGAGAGGGACTGTCGGGGGGAGAGAGAGAGAGAGACTGGGAGAGAGAGAGAGAGACTGGGAGAGAGAGAGAGAGACTGGGAGAGAGATAATGAGAGAGAGAGAGGGACTGTCTGGGAGAGAGAGAGAGAGACTGGGAGAGAGAGAGACTGGGAGAGAGATAATGAGAGAGAGAGAGGGACTGTCGGGGGGAGAGAGAGAGAGACTGGGAGAGAGAGAGGACTGGGAGAGAGATAATGAGAGAGAGAGAGGGACTGTCTGGGAGAGAGAGAGAGAGACTGGGAGAGAGATAATGAGAGAGAGAGAGGGACTGTCGGGGGGAGAGAGAGAGAGTGACTGGGAGAGAGAGAGAGAGACTGGGAGAGAGAGAGGGGCTGTCTGGGAGAGAGAGAGACTGGGAGAGAGATAATGAGAGAGAGAGAGGGACTGTCTGGGAGAGAGAGAGAGAGACTGGGAGAGAGAGAGACTGGGAGAGAGATAATGAGAGAGAGAGAGGGACTGTCAGGGGGAGAGAGAGAGAGACTGGGAGAGAGAGAGAGGACTGGGAGAGAGATAATGAGAGAGAGAGAGGGACTGTCTGGGAGAGAGAGAGAGAGACTGGGAGAGAGATAATGAGAGAGAGAGAGGGACTGTCGGGGGGAGAGAGAGAGAGAGTGACTGGGAGAGAGAGAGAGAGACTGGGAGAGAGAGAGGGGCTGTCTGGGAGAGAGAGAGACTGGGAGAGAGATAATGAGAGAGAGAGAGGGACTGTCTGGGAGAGAGAGAGAGAGAGACTGGGAGAGAGAGAGACTGGGAGAGAGATAATGAGAGAGAGAGAGGGACTGTCAGGGGGAGAGAGAGAGAGAGACTGGGAGAGAGAGAGAGAGACTGGGAGAGAGAGAGACTGGGAGAGAGATAATGAGAGAGAGAGAGGGACTGTCTGGGAGAGAGAGAGAGAGACTGGGAGAGAGAGAGACTGGGAGAGAGATAATGAGAGAGAGAGAGGGACTGTCTGGGAGAGAGAGAGAGAGACTGGGAGAGAGAGAGACTGGGAGAGAGATAATGAGAGAGAGAGAGGGACTGTTGGGGGGAGAGAGAGAGACTGGGAGAGAGAGAGACTGGGAGAGAGATAATGAGAGAGAGAGGGACTGTTGGGGGAGAGAGAGAGAGACTGGGAGAGAGAGAGAGAGGGGCTGTCTGGGAAAGAGAGAGAGAGACTGGGAAAGAGAGAGCGGGGCTGTCTGGGAGAGAGAGAGAGAGACTGGGAGAGAGAGAGCGGGGCTGTCTGGGAGAGAGAGAGAGAGACTGGGAGAGAGAGAGGAGGCTGTCGGAAAGAGAGATATTGGGAGAGAGAGAAAGACGGAGAGAGAGAGGAAATGTCTGGGAGAGAGAGAGAGGGGCTGTCTGGGGGGAGGAGAGAGAGGAAATGTCTGGGGAGAGCGAGAGAGGGACAGTCTGGGAGAGAGACGTGGGCTGTAGGGAAGAGTGAGAGGGGCTGTATAGGGGGGAGAGAGAGAGGGGGACTGTATAGGGGAGAGAGAGAGGGACTGTATAGGGGGAGAGAGAGAGGGACTGTATAGGGGGAGAGAGGGAGGGGACTGTATAGGGGGAGAGTGAGAGGGGCTGTATAGGGGGAGAGAGAGAGAGGGGGACTGTATAGGGGAGAGAGAGAGGGGCTGTATAGGGGAGAGAGAGAGGGGGACTGTATAGGGGGAGAGAGAGAGGGACAGTATAGGGGAGAGAGAGAGGGACTGTATAGGGGGAGAGAGAGAGGGGGACTGAATAGGGGGAGAGAGAGAGGGGCTGTATAGGGGGAGAGAGAGAGAGGGACTGTATAGGGGGAGAGAGAGAGAGGGACTGTATAGGGGGGAGAGAGAGAGAGGGACTGTATAGGGGGAGAGAGAGAGAGGGACTGTATAGGGGGAGAGAGAGAGGGTGACTGTATAGGGGGAGAGAGAGGGGCTGTATAGGGGGAGAGAGAGAGAGGGACTGTATAGGGGGAGAGAGAGAGAGGGACTGTATAGGGGGAGAGAGAGAGAGGGACTGTATAGGGGGAGAGAGAGAGAGGGACTGTATAGGGGGAGAGAGAGAGGGTGACTGTATAGGGGGAGAGTGAGAGGGGCTGTATAGGGGGAGAGAGAGAGAGGGGGACTGTATAGGGGAGAGAGAGAGGGGCTGTATAGGGGAGAGAGAGAGGGGGACTGTATAGGGGGAGAGAGAGAGGGACTGTATAGGGGAGAGAGAGAGGGACTGTATAGGGGGAGAGAGAGAGGGACTGTATAGGGGGAGAGTGAGAGGGGCTGTATAGGGGGAGAGAGAGAGGGAATGTCTGGGGGGAGAGAGAGAGGGTATGTCTGGGGGGGAGAAAGAGAGGGGACTGTATCGGGAGAGAGAGAGAGGGACTGTATAGGGGGAGAGAGAGGGGGACTGTATAGGGAGACAGAGAGGGACTGTATAGGGGGAGAGAGAGAGGGGGACTGTATAGGGAGAGAGAGAGGGACTGTATAGGGGGGAGAGAGAGGTGGACTGTATAGGGGGAGAGAGAGAGGGGCTGTATAGGGGGAGAGAGAGAGGGACTGTATAGGGGGAGAGAGAGAGGGACTGTATAGGGGGAGAGAGAGGGGGACTGTATAGGGGAGAGAGAGAGAGGGACTGTCTGGGGGGAGAGAGGGAGGGGCTGTCTGAGGGGTGAGAGAGAGAGGAACTGTCTGGGGGGAGAGAGAGAGAGGGGCTGTCTGGGGGGAGAGAGATAGGGGCTGTCTGGGGGGGAGAGAGGAAAGGGCTGTCTGAGGGGTGAGAGAGAGAGGAACTGTCTGGGGGGAGAGAGAGAGAGGGGCTGTCTGGGGGGAGAGAGAGAGGGGCTGTCTGAGGGGAGAGAGAGAGAGGAACTGGGGGGAGAGAGATAGAGGGGCTGTCTGGGGGGAGAGAGGGAGGGACTGTCTGAGGGGAGAGAGAGAGAGGAACTGTCTGGGGGTAGAGAGAGAGAGGGGCTGTCTGGGGGGAGAGAGGGTGGGACTGTCTGGGGGGAGAGAGAGGGGCTGCCTGGGGGGAGAGAGAGAGAGGAACTGTCTGGGGGTAGAGAGAGAGAGGGGCTGTCTGGGGGGAGAGAGGGTGGGACTGTCTGGGGGGAGAGAGAGGGACTGTCTGGGGGGAGAGAGAGAGGGACTGTCTGGGGGAAGAGAGAGAGAGGGGACTCTCTGGCGGAGAGAGAGGGGCTGTCTGCGGGAGAGAGAGAGCGGCTGTCTGGGGGGAGAGAGGGAGGGGCTGTCTGAGGGGTGAGAGAGGCACTGTCTGGGGATGAGAGGGGTCTGTCTGGGGGAGAGAGAGGGGCTGTCTGGGGGGAGAGAGAGAGGGGCTGTCTGGGGAGAGAGAGGGGGTTGTATAGGGAGAGAGAGAGAGAGGGGCTGTCTGCGGGAGGGAGGACTGAAGGGCTGTCTAGGGGCAGACAGAGGGGGGCTGTCTGGGGAGAGAGAGAGGGACTGTCTGAGGGGAGAGAGAGATGGACTCTCTTGGGGGAGAGATAGAGGGGCTGCCTGGGGAGAGAGAGATGGACTGTCTGGGGGGAGAGGGAGAGAGGGGCTGTCGGGGGGAGAGAGAGAGAGGGGCTGTCTGTGGAGAGGGAGGGAGGGGCTGTCTGGGGGGAGAGAGAGAGGGGCTGTCTGGGGGGAGAGAGGGAGGGGCTGTCTGAGGGGAGAGAGAGGCACTGTCTGGGGATGAGAGGGGGCTGTCTGGGGGAGAGAGAGGGGCTGTCTGGGGGGAGAGATAGAGGGGCTGTCTGGGGAGAGAGAGGGAGGGGCTGTCTGAGGGGTAGAGAGAGGGACTGTCTGGTGGAGAGAGAGGGGCTGTCTGTGGGGAGAGAGGGAGGGACTGTCTGGGGGGAGAGGGAGAGAGGGGCTGTCTGGGGGGAGAGAGAGAGAGGGGCTGTCTGTGGAGAGAGAGGGAGGGGCTGTCTGGGGGGAGAGAGAGAGGGGCTGTCTGAGGGGAGAGAGGGAGGGGCTGTCTGAGGGGAGAGAGAGGCACTGTCTGGGGATGAGAGGGGGCTGTCTGGGGGAGAGAGAGGGGCTGTCTGGGGGGAGAGATAGAGGGGCTGTCTGGGGAGAGAGAGGGGTTTGTATAGGGAGAGAGAGAGAGGGGCTGTCTGGGGGGAGAGAGAGAGGGGCTGTCTGGGGGGAGAGAGAGAGAGGGACTGTCTGGGGGGAGAGAGAGAGAGGGACTGTCTGGGGGGAGAGAGAGAGAGGTGCTGTCTGGGGAGAGAGAGGGGGTTGTATAGGGAGAGAGAGAGAGGGGCTGTCTGGGGGAGAGAGAGGGTCTGTCTGGGGGGAGAGAGAGAGAGGGGCTGTCTGGGGGGAGAGAGGGAGGGACTGTCTGAGGGGAGAGAGAGAGAGGAACTGTCTGGGGGTAGAGAGAGAGAGGGGCTGTCTGGGGGGAGAGAGGGTGGGACTGTCTGGGGGGAGAGAGAGGGGCTGCCTGGGGGGAGAGAGAGAGAGGAACTGTCTGGGGGTAGAGAGAGAGAGGGGCTGTCTGGGGGGAGAGAGGGTGGGACTGTCTGGGGGGAGAGAGAGGGACTGTCTGGGGGGAGAGAGAGAGGGACTGTCTGGGGGAAGAGAGAGAGAGGGACTCTCTGGCGGAGAGAGAGGGGCTGTCTGCGGGAGAGAGAGAGCGGCTGTCTGGGGGGAGAGAGGGAGGGGCTGTCTGAGGGGAGAGAGAGAGAGAGGGGCTGTATAGGGGGAGAGAAAGAGAGGGGTTGTATAGTGGGAGAGAGAGAGTGGGTATGTCTGGGGGAGAGAGGAAGGGATTGTCTGGGGGAGAGAGAGAGGGGCTGTCTGGGGGGAGAGAGAGAGGGGCTGTCTGGGGGAGAGAGGAAGGGATTGTCTGGGGGAGAGATAGAGGGGCTGTCTGGGGGAGAGAGGGCTGTCTGGGGGGGAAAGAGAGAGGGGCTGTCTGAGGGGAGAGAGGGAGGGGCTGTCTGGGGGGAGAGAGAGAGGAAATGTCTGGGAGAGCGAGAGAGGGACAGTCTGGGAGAGAGACGTGGGCTGTAGGGAAGAGTGAGAGGGGCTGTATAGGGGGGAGAGAGAGAGGGGGACTGTATAGGGGAGAGAGAGAGGGACTGTATAGGGGGGAGAGAGAGAGGGACTGTATAGGGGGAGAGTGAGAGGGGCTGTATAGGGGGAGAGAGAGAGAGGGGGACTGTATAGGGGAGAGAGAGAGGGGCTGTATAGGGGAGAGAGAGAGGGGGACTGTATAGGGGGAGAGAGAGAGGGACAGTATAGGGGAGAGAGAGAGGGACTGTATAGGGGGAGAGAGAGAGAGGGACTGTATAGGGGGAGAGAGAGAGGGGGACTGAATAGGGGGAGAGAGAGAGGGGCTGTATAGGGGGAGAGAGAGAGAGGGACTGTATAGGGGGAGAGAGAGAGAGGGACTGTATAGGGGGAGAGAGAGAGAGGGACTGTATAGGGGAGAAAGAGAGAGGGACTGTATAGGGGGAGAGAGAGAGGGTGACTGTATAGGGGGAGAGTGAGAGGGGCTGTATAGGGGGAGAGAGAGAGAGGGGGACTGTATAGGGGAGAGAGAGAGGGGCTGTATAGGGGAGAGAGAGAGGGGTACTGTATAGGGGGAGAGAGAGAGGGACTGTATAGGGGCAGAGAGAGAGGGACTGTATAGGGGGAGAGAGAGAGGGACTGTATAGGGGAGAGAGAGAGGGACTGTATAGGGGGAGAGAGAGAGGGACTGTATAGGGGGAGAGTGAGAGGGGCTGTATAGGGGGAGAGAGAGAGGGAATGTCTGGGGGGAGAGAGAGAGGGTATGTCTGGGGGGAGAAAGAGAGGGACTGTATCGGGAGAGAGAGAGAGGCACTGTATAGGGGAGAGAGAGGGACTGTTTCGGGGGAGAGAGAGAGGGACTGTATAGGGGGAGAGTGAGAGGGGCTGTATAGGGGGAGAGAGAGAGAGGAGCTGTATAGGGGGAGAGAGGGAGGGGCTGTATAGGGGAGAGAGAGAGGGACTGTATAGGGGAGAGAGAGAGAGGGGCTGTATAGGGGGAGAGAGAGAGGGGGACTGTATAGGGGGAGAGAGAGAGGGGGACTGTATAGGGGGAGAGAGAGGGACTGTATAGGGTGAGAGAGAGAGGGACTGTATAGGGGGAGAGAGAGAGGGACTGTATAGGGAGAGAGTGAGAGGGGGACTGTGTAGGGGGAGAGAGAGAGGGATATTATAGGGGGAGAGAGAGAGGGACTGTATAGGGCGAGAGAGAGAGAGGGACTGTATAGGGGGAGAGAGAGGGACTGTATAGGGTGAGAGAGAAAGAGGGACTGTATAGGGGGAGAGAGAGGGGGACTGTATAGGGGGAGAGAGAGAGAGAGACTGTATAGGGGGAGAGAGAGAGAGAGGGGGACTGTATAGGGGAGAGAGAGAGGGACTGTATAGGGGGAGCGAGAGAGGGACTGTATAGGGGGAGAGAGAGAGGGGGACTGTATAGGGGGAGAGAGAGAGAGGGACTGTATAGGGGGAGAGAGAGAGAGGGACTGTATAGGGGGAGAGAGAGAGGGTGACTGTATAGGGGGAGAGTGAGAGGGGCTGTATAGGGGGAGAGAGAGAGAGGGGGACTGTATAGGGGAGAGAGAGAGGGGCTGTATAGGGGAGAGAGAGAGGGGGACTGTATAGGGGGAGAGAGAGAGGGACTGTATAGGGGGAGAGAGAGAGGGACTGTATAGGGGGAGAGAGAGAGGGACTGTATAGGGGGGAGAGTGAGAGGGGCTGTATAGGGGGAGAGAGAGAGGGAATGTCTGGGGGGAGAGAGAGAGGGTATGTCTGGGGGGAGAAAGAGAGGGACTGTATCGGGAGAGAGAGAGAGGGACTGTATAGGGGGAGAGAGAGGGGGACTGTATAGGGAGACAGAGAGGGACTGTATAGGGGGAGAGAGAGGGGGACTGTATAGGGAGAGAGAGAGGGACTGTATAGGGGGAGAGAGAGGTGGACTGTATAGGGGGAGAGAGAGAGGGGCTGTATAGGGGGAGAGAGAGAGGGACTGTATAGGGGGAGAGAGAGAGGGACTGTATAGGGGGAGAGAGAGGGGGACTGTATAGGGGAGAGAGAGAGAGGGACTGTCTGGGGGGAGAGAGGGAGGGGCTGTCTGAGGGGTGAGAGAGAGAGGAACTGTCTGGGGGGAGAGAGAGAGAGGGGCTGTCTGGGGGGAGAGAGATAGGGGCTGTCTGGGGGGAGAGAGGAAAGGGCTGTCTGAGGGGTGAGAGAGAGAGGAACTGTCTGGGGGGAGAGAGAGAGAGGGGCTGTCTGGGGGGAGAGAGAGAGGGGCTGTCTGAGGGGAGAGAGAGAGAGGAACTGGGGGGAGAGAGATAGAGGGGCTGTCTGGGGGGAGAGAGGGAGGGACTGTCTGAGGGGAGAGAGAGAGAGGAACTGTCTGGGGGTAGAGAGAGAGAGGGGGCTGTCTGGGGGGAGAGAGGGTGGGACTGTCTGGGGGGAGAGAGAGGGACTGTCTGGGGGGAGAGAGAGAGGGACTGTCTGGGGGAAGAGAGAGAGAGGGACTCTCTGGCGGAGAGAGAGGGGCTGTCTGCGGGAGAGAGAGAGCGGCTGTCTGGGGGGAGAGAGGGAGGGGCTGTCTGAGGGGTGAGAGAGGCACTGTCTGGGGATGAGAGGGGTCTGTCTGGGGGAGAGAGAGGGGCTGTCTGGGGGGAGAGAGAGAGGGGCTGTCTGGGGAGAGAGAGGGGGTTGTATAGGGAGAGAGAGAGAGAGGGGCTGTCTGCGGGAGGGAGACTGAAGGGCTGTCTAGGGGCAGACAGAGGGGGGCTGTCTGGGGAGAGAGAGAGGGACTGTCTGAGGGGAGAGAGAGATGGACTCTCTTGGGGGAGAGATAGAGGGGCTGCCTGGGGAGAGAGAGATGGACTGTCTGGGGGGAGAGGGAGAGAGGGGCTGTCTGGGGGGGAGAGAGAGAGAGGGGCTGTCTGTGGAGAGGGAGGGAGGGGCTGTCTGGGGGGAGAGAGAGAGGGGCTGTCTGGGGGGAGAGAGGGAGGGGCTGTCTGAGGGGAGAGAGAGGCACTGTCTGGGGATGAGAGGGGGCTGTCTGGGGGAGAGAGAGGGGCTGTCTGGGGGGAGAGATAGAGGGGCTGTCTGGGGAGAGAGAGGGAGGGGCTGTCTGAGGGGTAGAGAGAGGGACTGTCTGGTGGAGAGAGAGGGGCTGTCTGTGGGGAGAGAGGGAGGGACTGTCTGGGGGGAGAGGGAGAGAGGGGCTGTCTGGGGGGAGAGAGAGAGAGGGGCTGTCTGTGGAGAGAGAGGGAGGGGCTGTCTGGGGGGAGAGAGAGAGGGGCTGTCTGAGGGGAGAGAGGGAGGGGCTGTCTGAGGGGAGAGAGAGGCACTGTCTGGGGATGAGAGGGGGCTGTCTGGGGGAGAGAGAGGGGCTGTCTGGGGGGAGAGATAGAGGGGCTGTCTGGGGAGAGAGAGGGGTTTGTATAGGGAGAGAGAGAGAGGGGCTGTCTGGGGGGAGAGAGAGAGGGGCTGTCTGGGGGGAGAGAGAGAGAGGGACTGTCTGGGGGGGAGAGAGAGAGAGGGACTGTCTGGGGGGGAGAGAGAGAGAGGTGCTGTCTGGGGAGAGAGAGGGGGTTGTATAGGGAGAGAGAGAGAGGGGCTGTCTGGGGGAGAGAGAGGGTCTGTCTGGGGGGAGAGAGAGAGAGGGGCTGTCTGGGGGGAGAGAGGGAGGGACTGTCTGAGGGGAGAGAGAGAGAGGAACTGTCTGGGGGTAGAGAGAGAGAGGGGCTGTCTGGGGGGAGAGAGGGTGGGACTGTCTGGGGGGAGAGAGAGGGGCTGCCTGGGGGGAGAGAGAGAGAGGAACTGTCTGGGGGTAGAGAGAGAGAGGGGCTGTCTGGGGGGAGAGAGGGTGGGACTGTCTGGGGGGAGAGAGAGGGACTGTCTGGGGGGAGAGAGAGAGGGACTGTCTGGGGGAAGAGAGAGAGAGGGACTCTCTGGCGGAGAGAGAGGGGCTGTCTGCGGGAGAGAGAGAGCGGCTGTCTGGGGGGAGAGAGGGAGGGGCTGTCTGAGGGGAGAGAGAGAGAGAGGGGCTGTATAGGGGGAGAGAAAGAGAGGGGTTGTATAGTGGGAGAGAGAGAGTGGGTATGTCTGGGGGAGAGAGGAAGGGATTGTCTGGGGGAGAGAGAGAGGGGCTGTCTGGGGGGAGAGAGAGAGGGGCTGTCTGGGGGAGAGAGGAAGGGATTGTCTGGGGGAGAGATAGAGGGGCTGTCTGGGGGAGAGAGGGCTGTCTGGGGGGGAAAGAGAGAGGGGCTGTCTGAGGGGAGAGAGGGAGGGGCTGTCTGGGGGGAGAGAGAGAGGAAATGTCTGGGAGAGCGAGAGAGGGACAGTCTGGGAGAGAGACGTGGGCTGTAGGGAAGAGTGAGAGGGGCTGTATAGGGGGAGAGAGAGAGGGGGACTGTATAGGGGAGAGAGAGAGGGACTGTATAGGGGGAGAGAGAGAGGGACTGTATAGGGGGAGAGTGAGAGGGGCTGTATAGGGGGAGAGAGAGAGAGGGGGACTGTATAGGGGAGAGAGAGAGGGGCTGTATAGGGGAGAGAGAGAGGGGGACTGTATAGGGGGAGAGAGAGAGGGACAGTATAGGGGAGAGAGAGAGGGACTGTATAGGGGGAGAGAGAGAGAGGGACTGTATAGGGGGAGAGAGAGAGGGGGACTGAATAGGGGGAGAGAGAGAGGGGCTGTATAGGGGGAGAGAGAGAGAGGGACTGTATAGGGGGAGAGAGAGAGAGGGACTGTATAGGGGGAGAGAGAGAGAGGGACTGTATAGGGGGAGAGAGAGAGAGGGACTGTATAGGGGGAGAGAGAGAGGGTGACTGTATAGGGGGAGAGTGAGAGGGGCTGTATAGGGGGAGAGAGAGAGAGGGGGACTGTATAGGGGAGAGAGAGAGGGGCTGTATAGGGGAGAGAGAGAGGGGTACTGTATAGGGGGAGAGAGAGAGGGACTGTATAGGGGAGAGAGAGAGGGACTGTATAGGGGGAGAGAGAGAGGGACTGTATAGGGGGAGAGTGAGAGGGGCTGTATAGGGGGAGAGAGAGAGGGAATGTCTGGGGGGAGAGAGAGAGGGTATGTCTGGGGGGAGAAAGAGAGGGACTGTATCGGGAGAGAGAGAGAGGCACTGTATAGGGGAGAGAGAGGGACTGTTTCGGGGGAGAGAGAGAGGGACTGTATAGGGGGAGAGTGAGAGGGGCTGTATAGGGGGAGAGAGAGAGAGGAGCTGTATAGGGGGAGAGAGGGAGGGGCTGTATAGGGGAGAGAGAGAGGGACTGTATAGGGGAGAGAGAGAGAGGGGCTGTATAGGTGGAGAGAGAGAGGGGGACTGTATAGGGGGAGAGAGAGAGGGGGACTGTATAGGGGGAGAGAGAGGGACTGTATAGGGTGAGAGAGAGAGGGACTGTATAGGGGGAGAGAGAGAGGGACTGTATAGGGAGAGAGTGAGAGGGGGACTGTGTAGGGGGAGAGAGAGAGGGATATTATAGGGGGAGAGAGAGAGGGACTGTATAGGGCGAGAGAGAGAGAGGGACTGTATAGGGGGAGAGAGAGGGACTGTATAGGGCGAGAGAGAAAGAGGGACTGTATAGGGGGAGAGAGAGAGGGACTGTATAGGGGGAGAGAGAGGGGGACTGTATAGGGGGAGAGAGAGAGAGAGACTGTATAGGGGGAGAGAGAGAGAGAGGGGGACTCTATAGGGGAGAGAGAGAGGGACTGTATAGGGGGAGAGAGAGGGGGACTGTATAGGGGGAGAGAGAGAGAGAGACTGTATAGGGGGAGAGAGAGAGAGAGAGGGACTGTATAGGGGGAGCGAGAGAGGGACTGTATAGGGGGAGAGTGAGTGGGGCTGTATATGGGAGAGAGAGAGGGACTGTATAGGGGGAGAGAGAGGGGGACTGTATAGGGGGAGAGAGAGGGACTGTATAGGGGGAGAGAGAGAGGGACTGTATAGGGGGAGAGAGAGGGGGACTGTATAGGGAGAGAGAGAGGGACTGTATAGGGGGAGAGAGAGGGGGACTGTATAGGGGGAGAGAGAGAGGGGCTGTATAGGGGGAGAGAGAGAGGGACTGTATCGGGGGAGAGAGAGAGGGACAGTATAGGGGGAGAGAGAGGGGGACTGTATAGGGGGAGAGAGAGAGGGACTGTATAGGGGGAGAGAGAGGGGGACTGTATATGGGAGAGAGAGAGAGGGACTGTCTGGGGGGAGAGAGGGAGGGGCTGTCTGAGGGGTGAGAGAGAGAGGAACTGTCTGGGGGGAGAGAGAGAGAGGGGCTGTCTGGGGGGAGAGAGATAGGGGCTGTCTGGGGGGAGAGAGGAAAGGGCTGTCTGAGGGGTGAGAGAGAGAGGAACTGTCTGGGGGGGAGAGAGAGAGAGGGGCTGTCTGGGGGGAGAGAGAGAGGGGCTGTCTGAGGGGAGAGAGAGAGAGGAACTGGGGGGAGAGAGATAGAGGGGCTGTCTGGGGGGAGAGAGGGAGGGACTGTCTGAGGGGAGAGAGAGAGAGGAACTGTCTGGGGGTAGAGAGAGAGAGGGGCTGTCTGGGGGGGAGAGAGGGTGGGACTGTCTGGGGGGAGAGAGAGGGGCTGCCTGGGGGGAGAGAGAGAGAGGAACTGTCTGGGGGTAGAGAGAGAGAGGGGCTGTCTGGGGGGAGAGAGGGTGGGACTGTCTGGGGGGAGAGAGAGGGACTGTCTGGGGGGAGAGAGAGAGGGACTGTCTGGGGGAAGAGAGAGAGAGGGACTCTCTGGCGGAGAGAGAGGGGCTGTCTGCGGGAGAGAGAGAGCGGCTGTCTGGGGGGAGAGAGGGAGGGGCTGTCTGAGGGGTGAGAGAGGCACTGTCTGGGGATGAGAGGGGTCTGTCTGGGGGAGAGAGAGGGGCTGTCTGGGGGGAGAGAGAGAGGGGCTGTCTGGGGAGAGAGAGGGGGTTGTATAGGGAGAGAGAGAGAGAGGGGCTGTCTGCGGGAGGGAGACTGAAGGGCTGTCTATGGGCAGACAGAGGGGGGCTGTCTGGGGAGAGAGAGAGGGACTGTCTGAGGGGAGAGAGAGATGGACTCTCTTGGGGGAGAGATAGAGGGGCTGCCTGGGGAGAGAGAGATGGACTGTCTGGGGGGAGAGGGAGAGAGGGGCTGTCTGGGGGGAGAGAGAGAGAGAGGGGCTGTCTGTGGAGAGGGAGGGAGGGGCTGTCTGGGGGGAGAGAGAGAGGGGCTGTCTGGGGGGAGAGAGGGAGGGGCTGTCTGAGGGGAGAGAGAGGCACTGTCTGGGGATGAGAGGGGGCTGTCTGGGGGAGAGAGAGGGGCTGTCTGGGGGGAGAGATAGAGGGGCTGTCTGGGGAGAGAGAGGGAGGGGCTGTCTGAGGGGTAGAGAGAGAGGGACTGTCTGGTGGAGAGAGAGGGGCTGTCTGTGGGGAGAGAGGGAGGGACTGTCTGGGGGGAGAGGGAGAGAGGGGCTGTCTGGGGGGAGAGAGAGAGAGGGGCTGTCTGTGGAGAGAGAGGGAGGGGCTGTCTGGGGGGAGAGAGAGAGGGGCTGTCTGAGGGGAGAGAGGGAGGGGCTGTCTGAGGGGAGAGAGAGGCACTGTCTGGGGATGAGAGGGGGCTGTCTGGGGGAGAGAGAGGGGCTGTCTGGGGGGAGAGATAGAGGGGCTGTCTGGGGAGAGAGAGGGGTTTGTATAGGGAGAGAGAGAGAGGGGCTGTCTGGGGGGAGAGAGAGAGGGGCTGTCTGGGGGGAGAGAGAGAGAGGGACTGTCTGGGGGGAGAGAGAGAGAGGGACTGTCTGGGGGGAGAGAGAGAGAGGTGCTGTCTGGGGAGAGAGAGGGGGTTGTATAGGGAGAGAGAGAGAGGGGCTGTCTGGGGGAGAGAGAGGGTCTGTCTGGGGGGAGAGAGAGAGAGGGGCTGTCTGGGGGGAGAGAGGGAGGGACTGTCTGAGGGGAGAGAGAGAGAGGAACTGTCTGGGGGTAGAGAGAGAGAGGGGCTGTCTGGGGGTAGAGAGAGAGAGGGGCTGTCTGGGGGGAGAGAGGGTGGGACTGTCTGGGGGGAGAGAGAGGGACTGTCTGGGGGGGAGAGAGAGAGGGACTGTCTGGGGGAAGAGAGAGAGAGGGACTCTCTGGCGGAGAGAGAGGGGCTGTCTGCGGGAGAGAGAGAGCGGCTGTCTGGGGGGAGAGAGGGAGGGGCTGTCTGAGGGGAGAGAGAGAGAGAGGGGCTGTATAGGGGGAGAGAAAGAGAGGGGTTGTATAGTGGGAGAGAGAGAGTGGGTATGTCTGGGGGAGAGAGGAAGGGATTGTCTGGGGGAGAGAGAGAGGGGCTGTCTGGGGGGAGAGAGAGAGGCGCTGTCTGGGGGAGAGAGGAAGGGATTGTGTGGGGGAGAGATAGAGGGGCTGTCTGGGGGAGAGAGGGCTGTCTGGGGGGGGAAAGAGAGAGGGGCTGTCTGAGGGGAGAGAGGGAGGGGCTGTCTGGGGGGAGAGAGAGAGGAAATGTCTGGGAGAGCGAGAGAGGGACAGTCTGGGAGAGAGACGTGGGCTGTAGGGAAGAGTGAGAGGGGCTGTATAGGGGGGAGAGAGAGAGGGGGACTGTATAGGGGAGAGAGAGAGGGGCTGTATAGGGGAGAGAGAGAGGGGGACTGTATAGGGGGAGAGAGAGAGGGACAGTATAGGGGAGAGAGAGAGGGACTGTATAGGGGGAGAGAGAGAGAGGGACTGTATAGGGGGAGAGAGAGGGGGACTGAATAGGGAGAGAGAGAGAGGGGCTGTATAGGGGGAGAGAGAGAGAGGGACTGTATAGGGGGAGAGAGAGAGAGGGACTGTATAGGGGGAGAGAGAGAGAGGGACTGTATAGGGGGAGAGAGAGAGAGGGACTGTATAGGGGGAGAGAGAGAGGGTGACTGTATAGGGGGAGAGTGAGAGGGGCTGTATAGGGGGAGAGAGAGAGAGGGGGACTGTATAGGGGAGAGAGAGAGGGGCTGTATAGGGGAGAGAGAGAGGGGGACTGTATAGGGGGAGAGAGAGAGGGACTGTATAGGGGAGAGAGAGAGGGACTGTATAGGGGGAGAGAGAGAGGGACTGTATAGGGGGAGAGTGAGAGGGGCTGTATAGGGGGAGAGAGAGAGGGAATGTCTGGGGGGAGAGAGAGAGGGTATGTCTGGGGGGAGAAAGAGAGGGACTGTATCGGGAGAGAGAGAGAGGGACTGTATAGGGGAGAGAGAGGGACTGTTTCGGGGGAGAGAGAGAGGGACTGTATAGGGGGAGAGTGAGAGGGGCTGTATAGGGGGAGAGAGAGAGAGGGGCTGTATAGGGGAGAGAGAGAGGGACTGTATAGGGGAGAGAGAGAGAGGGGCTGTATAGGGGGAGAGAGAGAGGGGGACTGTATAGGGGGAGAGAGAGAGGGGGACTGTATAGGGGGAGAGAGAGGGACTGTATAGGGTGAGAGAGAGAGAGACTGTATAGGGGGAGAGAGAGAGGGACTGTATAGGGAGAGAGTGAGAGGGGGACTGTGTAGGGGGAGAGAGAGAGTGATATTATAGGGGGAGAGAGAGAGGGACTGTATAGGGCGAGAGAGAGAGAGGGACTGTATAGGGGGAGAGAGAGGGACTGTATAGGGCGAGAGAGAAAGAGGGACTGTATAGGGGGAGAGAGAGAGGGACTGTATAGGGGGAGAGAGAGGGGGACTGTATAGGGGGAGAGAGAGAGAGAGACTGTATAGGGGGAGAGAGAGAGAGAGGGGGACTGTATAGGGGGAGAGAGAGAGGGACTGTATAGGGGGAGCGAGAGAGGGACTGTATAGGGGGAGAGTGAGTGGGGCTGTATATGGGAGAGAGAGAGGGACTGTATAGGGGGAGAGAGAGGGGGACTGTATAGGGGGAGAGAGAGGGACTGTATAGGGGGAGAGAGAGAGGGACTGTATAGGGGGAGAGAGAGGGGGACTGTATAGGGAGAGAGAGAGGGACTGTATAGGGGGAGAGAGAGGGGGACTGTATAGGGGGAGAGAGAGAGGGGCTGTATAGGGGGAGAGAGAGAGGGACTGTATCGGGGGAGAGAGAGAGGGACTTTATAGGGGGAGAGAGAGGGGACTGTATAGGGAGACAGAGAGGGACTGTATAGGGGGAGAGAGAGGGTGACTGTATAGGGAGAGAGAGAGGGACTGTATAGGGGGAGAGAGAGGTGGACTGTATAGGGGGAGAGAGAGAGGGGCTGTATAGGGGGAGAGAGAGAGGGACTGTATAGGGGGAGAGAGAGAGGGACTGTACAGGGGGAGAGAGAGGGGGACTGTATAGGGGAGAGAGAGAGAGGGACTGTCTGGGGGGAGAGAGGGAGGGGCTGTCTGAGGGGTGAGAGAGAGAGGAACTGTCTGGGGGGAGAGAGAGAGAGGGGCTGTCTGGGGGGAGAGAGATAGGGGCTGTCTGGGGGGAGAGAGGAAAGGGCTGTCTAAGGGGTGAGAGAGAGAGGAACTGTCTGGGGGGAGAGAGAGAGAGGGGCTGTCTGGGGGGAGAGAGAGAGGGGCTGTCTGAGGGGAGAGAGAGAGAGGAACTGTCTGGGGGTAGAGAGAGAGAGGGGCTGTCTGGGGGGAGAGAGGGTGGGACTGTCTGGGGGGAGAGAGAGGGGCTGCCTGGGGGGAGAGAGAGAGAGGAACTGTCTGGGGGTAGAGAGAGAGAGGGGCTGTCTGGGGGGAGAGAGGGTGGGACTGTCTGGGGGGAGAGAGAGGGACTGTCTGGGGGGAGAGAGAGAGGGACTGTCTGGGGGAAGAGAGAGAGAGGGACTCTCTGGCGGAGAGAGAGGGGCTGTCTGCGGGAGAGAGAGAGCGGCTGTCTGGGGGGAGAGAGGGAGGGGCTGTCTGAGGGGTGAGAGAGGCACTGTCTGGGGATGAGAGGGGTCTGTCTGGGGGAGAGAGAGGGGCTGTCTGGGGGCAGAGAGAGAGGGGCTGTCTGGGGAGAGAGAGGGGGTTGTATAGGGAGAGAGAGAGAGAGGGGCTGTCTGCGGGAGGGAGACTGAAGGGCTGTCTAGGGGCAGACAGAGGGGGGCTGTCTGGGGAGAGAGAGAGGGACTGTCTGAGGGGAGAGAGAGATGGACTCTCTTGGGGGAGAGATAGAGGGGCTGCCTGGGGAGAGAGAGATGGACTGTCTGGGGGGAGAGGGAGAGAGGGGCTGTCTGTGGAGAGGGAGGGAGGGGCTGTCTGGGGGGAGAGAGAGAGGGGCTGTCTGGGGGGAGAGAGGGAGGGGCTGTCTGAGGGGAGAGAGAGGCACTGTCTGGGGATGAGAGGGGGCTGTCTGGGGGAGAGAGAGGGGCTGTCTGGGGGGAGAGATAGAGGGGCTGTCTGGGGAGAGAGAGGGAGGGACTGTCTGAGGGGTAGAGAGAGAGGGACTGTCTGGTGGAGAGAGAGGGGCTGTCTGTGGGGAGAGAGGGAGGGACTGTCTGGGGGGAGAGGGAGAGAGGGGCTGTCTGGGGGGAGAGAGAGAGAGGGGCTGTCTGTGGAGAGAGAGGGAGGGGCTGTCTGGGGGGAGAGAGAGAGGGGCTGTCTGAGGGGAGAGAGGGAGGGGCTGTCTGAGGGGAGAGAGAGGCACTGTCTGGGGATGAGAGGGGGCTGTCTGGGGGAGAGAGAGGGGCTGTCTGGGGGGAGAGATAGAGGGGCTGTCTGGGGAGAGAGAGGGGTTTGTATAGGGAGAGAGAGAGAGGGGCTGTCTGGGGGGAGAGAGAGAGGGGCTGTCTGGGGGGAGAGAGAGAGAGGGACTGTCTGGGGGGAGAGAGAGAGAGGGACTGTCTGGGGGGAGAGAGAGAGAGGTGCTGTCTGGGGAGAGAGAGGGGGTTGTATAGGGAGAGAGAGAGAGGGGCTGTCTGGGGGAGAGAGAGGGTCTGTCTGGGGGGAGAGAGAGAGAGGGGCTGTCTGGGGGGAGAGAGGGAGGGACTGTCTGAGGGGAGAGAGAGAGAGGAACTGTCTGGGGGTAGAGAGAGAGAGGGGCTGTCTGGGGGGAGAGAGGGTGGGACTGTCTGGGGGGAGAGAGAGGGGCTGCCTGGGGGGAGAGAGAGAGAGGAACTGTCTGGGGGTAGAGAGAGAGAGGGGCTGTCTGGGGGGAGAGAGGGTGGGACTGTCTGGGGGGAGAGAGAGGGACTGTCTGGGGGGAGAGAGAGAGGGACTGTCTGGGGGAAGAGAGAGAGAGGGACTCTCTGGCGGAGAGAGAGGGGCTGTCTGCGGGAGAGAGAGAGCGGCTGTCTGGGGGGAGAGAGGGAGGGGCTGTCTGAGGGGAGAGAGAGAGAGAGGGGCTGTATAGGGGGAGAGAAAGAGAGGGGTTGTATAGTGGGAGAGAGAGAGTGGGTATGTCTGGGGGAGAGAGGAAGGGATTGTCTGGGGGAGAGAGAGAGGGGCTGTCTGGGGGGAGAGAGAGAGGGGCTGTCTGGGGGAGAGAGAGCAAGGGATTGTCTGGGGGAGAGATAGAGGGGCTGTCTGGGGGAGAGATAGAGGGGCTGTCTGGGGGAGAGAGGGCTGTCTGGGGGGGAAAGAGAGAGGGGCTGTCTGAGGGGAGAGAGGGAGGGGCTGTCTGGGGGGAGAGAGAGAGACTATTTGGGGAGAGAGAGAGGGGGTTGTATAGGGGAGAGAGGGAGGGGCAGTCTGGGGGGGAAAGAGAGAGGGACTGTCTGGGGGAGAGAGAGGGGCTGTCTGGGGGGGAGAGAGAGAGTGGGGCTGTCTGGGGGAGAGAGAGAGGGACTGTATAGGGGGAGAGTGAGTGGGGCTGTATAGGGGGAGAGAGAGAGGGGCTGTCTGGGGGGGAGAGAGAGAGCGGGGCTGTCTGGGGGAGAGAGAGAGGGACTGTATAGGGGGAGAGTGAGTGGGGCTGTATAGGGGGAGAGAGAGAGAGGGACTGTATAGGAGGAGAGAGAGAGGGGGACTGAATAGGGGGAGAGAGAGAGGGACTGTATAGGGGGAGAGTGAGTGGGGCTGTATAGGGGGAGAGAGAGAGGGGGACTGTATAGGAGGAGAGAGAGAGGGGGACTGTATAGGGGGAGAGAGAGAGGGACTGTATAGGGGGAGAGAGAGAGAGAGACTGTATAGGAGGAGAGAGAGAGAGAGGGGGACTGTATAGGGGGAGAGAGAGAGGGACTGTATAGGGGGAGAGAGAGAGGGACTGTATAGGGGAGAGAGAGAGAGAGACTGTATAGGGGGAGAGAGAGAGGGACTGTATAGGGGGAGAGAGAGAGAGAGACTGTATAGGGGGAGAGAGAGAGAGAGAGGGGGACTGTATAGGGGAGAGAGAGAGGGACTGTATAGGGGGAGAGAGAGAGGGGCTGTATAGGGGGGAGAGAGAGAGGGACTGTATAGGGGGAGAGAGAGAGGGGGGACTCTATAGGGGAGAGAGAGAGAGGGACTGTATAGGGGGAGAGAAAGAGGGACTGTATAGGGGAGAGAGAGAGGAACTGTATAGGGGGAGAGAGAGGGACTGTATAGGGGAGAGAGAGAGGGACTGTATAGGGGGAGAGAGAGAGACTGTATAGGAGAGAGAGAGAGGGGCTGTATAGGGGGAGAGAGAGGGGCTGTCTGGGGGGAGAGAGAGGCACTGTCTGGGGATGAGAGGGGTCTGTCTGGGGGAGAGAGAGGGGCTGTCTGGGGGGAGAGAGAGAGGGGCTGTCTGGGGAGAGAGAGGGGGTTGTATAGGGGGAGAGAGAGAGGGGCTGTCTGCGGGAGGGAGACTGAAGGGCTGTCTAGGGGCAGACAGAGGGGGGCTGTCTGGGGGGAGAGAGAGAGGGACTGTCTGGGGAGAGAGAGAGGGACTGTCTGAGGGGAGAGAGAGATGGACTCTCTTGGGGGAGAGATAGAGGGGCTGCCTGGGGAGAGAGAGAGAGAGGGGCTGTCTGTGGAGAGGGAGGGAGGGGCTGTCTGGGGGGAGAGAGAGAGGGGCTGTCTGGGGGGAGAGAGGGAGGGGCTGTCTGAGGGGAGAGAGAGGCACTGTCTGGGGATGAGAGGGGGCTGTCTGGGGGGGAGAGAGGGGCTGTCTGGGGGGAGAGATAGAGGGGCTGTCTGGGGAGAGAGAGGGAGGGGCTGTCTGAGGGGTAGAGAGAGAGGGACTGTCTGGTGGAGAGAGAGGGGCTGTCTGTGGGGAGAGAGGGAGGGACTATCTGGGGGGAGAGGGGAGAGAGGGGCTGTCTGGGGGGAGAGAGAGAGAGGGGCTGTCTGTGGAGAGAGAGGGAGGGGCTGTCTGGGGGGAGAGAGAGAGGGGCTGTCTGAGGGGAGAGAGGGAGGGGCTGTCTGAGGGGAGAGAGAGGCACTGTCTGGGGATGAGAGGGGGCTGTCTGGGGGAGAGAGAGGGGCTGTCTGGGGGGAGAGATAGAGGGGCTGTCTGGGGAGAGAGAGGGGTTTGTATAGGGAGAGAGAGAGAGGGGCTGTCTGGGGGGAGAGAGAGAGGGGCTGTCTGGGGGGAGAGAGAGAGAGGGACTGTCTGGGGGGAGAGAGAGAGAGGGACTGTCTGGGGGGAGAGAGAGAGAGGTGCTGTCTGGGGAGAGAGAGGGGGTTGTATAGGGAGAGAGAGAGAGGGGCTGTCTGGGGGAGAGAGAGGGTCTGTCTGGGGGGAGAGAGAGAGAGGGGCTGTCTGGGGGGAGAGAGGGAGGGACTGTCTGAGGGGAGAGAGAGAGAGGAACTGTCTGGGGGTAGAGAGAGAGAGGGGCTGTCTGGGGGGAGAGAGGGTGGGACTGTCTGGGGGGAGAGAGAGGGGCTGCCTGGGGGGAGAGAGAGAGAGGAACTGTCTGGGGGTAGAGAGAGAGAGGGGCTGTCTGGGGGGAGAGAGGGTGGGACTGTCTGGGGGGAGAGAGAGGGACTGTCTGGGGGGAGAGAGAGAGGGACTGTCTGGGGGAAGAGAGAGAGAGGGACTCTCTGGCGGAGAGAGAGGGGCTGTCTGCGGGAGAGAGAGAGCGGCTGTCTGGGGGGAGAGAGGGAGGGGCTGTCTGAGGGGAGAGAGAGAGAGAGGGGCTGTATAGGGGGAGAGAAAGAGAGGGGTTGTATAGTGGGAGAGAGAGAGTGGGTATGTCTGGGGGAGAGAGGAAGGGATTGTCTGGGGGAGAGAGAGAGGGGCTGTCTGGGGGGAGAGAGAGAGGGGCTGTCTGGGGGAGAGAGCAAGGGATTGTCTGGGGGAGAGATAGAGGGGCTGTCTGGGGGAGAGATAGAGGGGCTGTCTGGGGGAGAGAGGGCTGTCTGGGGGGGAAAGAGAGAGGGGCTGTCTGAGGGGAGAGAGGGAGGGGCTGTCTGGGGGGAGAGAGAGAGACTATTTGGGGAGAGAGAGAGGGGGTTGTATAGGGGAGAGAGGGAGGGGCAGTCTGGGGGGGAAAGAGAGAGGGACTGTCTGGGGGAGAGAGAGGGGCTGTCTGGGGGGGAGAGAGAGAGTGGGGCTGTCTGGGGGAGAGAGAGAGGGACTGTATAGGGGGAGAGTGAGTGGGGCTGTATAGGGGGAGAGAGAGAGGGGCTGTCTGGGGGGGGAGAGAGAGAGCGGGGCTGTCTGGGGGAGAGAGAGAGGGACTGTATAGGGGGAGAGTGAGTTGGGCTGTATAGGGGGAGAGAGAGAGAGGGACTGTATAGGAGGAGAGAGAGAGGGGGACTGAATAGGGGGAGAGAGAGAGGGACTGTATAGGGGGAGAGTGAGTGGGGCTGTATAGGGGGAGAGAGAGAGGGGGACTGTATAAGAGGAGAGAGAGAGGGGGACTGTATAGGGGGAGAGAGAGAGGGACTGTATAGGGGGAGAGAGAGAGAGAGACTGTATAGGAGGAGAGAGAGAGAGAGGGGGACTGTATAGGGGGGAGAGAGAGAGGGACTGTATAGGGGGAGAGAGAGATGGACTGTATAGGGGAGAGAGAGAGAGTGGCTGTCTGGGGGGAGAGAGAGAGGGGCTGTCTGGGGGGAGAGAGAGAGGGGCTGTCTGGGGGAGAGAGGGAGGGGCTGTCTGAGGGGAGAGAGAGAGAGAGGGGCTGTATAGCGGGAGAGAAAGAGAGGGGTTGTATAGTGGGAGAGAGAGAGTGGGTATGTCTGGGGGAGAGAGGAAGGGATTGTCTGGGGGAGAGAGAGAGGGGCTGTGTGGGGGGAGAGAGAGAGGGGCTGTCTGGGGGAGAGAGGAAGGGATTGTCTGGGGGAGAGATAGAGGGGCTGTCTGGGGGAGAGATAGAGGGGCTGTCAGGGGGAGAGAGGGCTGTCTGGGGGGGAAAGAGAGAGGGGCTGTCTGCGGGGAGAGAGGGAGGGGCTGTCTGGGGGGAGAGAGAGACTATTTGGGGAGAGAGAGAGGGGGTTGTATAGGGGAAAGAGGGAGGGGCTGTCTGGGGGGGAAAGAGAGAGGGACTGTCTGGGGGAGAGAGAGGGGCTGTCTGGGGGGGAGAGAGAGAGCGGGGCTGTCTGGGGGAGAGAGAGAGGGACTGTATAGGGGGAGAGTGAGTGGGGCTGTATAGGGGGAGAGAGAGGGACTGTATAGGAGGAGAGAGAGAGGGGGACTGTATAGGGAAGAGAGAGAGGGGCTGTTTGGGGGGGAGAGAGAGAGCGGGGCTGTCTGGGGGGAGAGTGAGAGGGGCTGTATAGGGGGAGAGAGAGAGAGGAGCTGTATAGGGGGAGAGAGGGAGGGGCTGTATAGGGGAGAGAGAGAGGGACTGTATAGGGGAGAGAGAGAGAGGGGCTGTATAGGGGGAGAGAGAGAGGGGGACTGTATAGGGGGAGAGAGAGAGGGGGACTGTATAGGGGGAGAGAGAGGGACTGTATAGGGTGAGAGAGAGAGGGGACTGTAGAGGGGGAGAGAGAGAGGGACTGTATAGGGAGAGAGTGAGAGGGGGACTGTGTAGGGGGAGAGAGAGAGGGATATTATAGGGGGAGAGAGAGAGGGACTGTATAGGGCGAGAGAGAGAGAGGGACTGTATAGGGGGAGAGAGAGGGACTGTATAGGGCGAGAGAGAAAGAGGGACTGTATAGGGGGAGAGAGAGAGGGACTGTATAGGGGGAGAGAGAGGGGGACTGTATAGGGGGAGAGAGAGAGAGAGACTGTATAGGGGGAGAGAGAGAGAGAGGGGGACTGTATAGGGGAGAGAGAGAGGGGACTGTATAGGGGGAGAGAGAGGGGGACTGTATAGGGGGAGAGAGAGAGAGAGACTGTATAGGGGGAGAGAGAGAGAGAGGGGGACTGTATAGGGGAGAGAGAGAGGGACTGTATAGGGGGAGCGAGAGAGGGACTGTATAGGGGGAGAGTGAGTGGGGCTGTATATGGGAGAGAGAGAGGGACTGTATAGGGGGAGAGAGAGGGGGACTGTATAGGGGGAGAGAGAGGGACTGTATAGGGGGAGAGAGAGAGGGACTGTATAGGGGGAGAGAGAGGGGGACTGTATAGGGAGAGAGAGAGGGACTGTATAGGGGGAGAGAGAGGGGGACTGTATAGGGGGAGAGAGAGAGGGGCTGTATAGGGGGAGAGAGAGAGGGACTGTATCGGGGGAGAGAGAGAGGGACTGTATAGGGGGAGAGAGAGGGGGACTGTATAGGGAGACAGAGAGGGACTGTATAGGGGGAGAGAGAGGGGGACTGTATAGGGAGAGAGAGAGGGACTGTATAGGAGGAGAGAGAGGTGGACTGTATAGGGGGAGAGAGAGAGGGGCTGTATAGGGGGAGAGAGAGAGGGACTGTATAGGGGGAGAGAGAGAGGGACTGTATAGGGGGAGAGAGAGGGGGACTGTATATGGGAGAGAGAGAGAGGGACTGTCTGGGGGGAGAGAGGGAGGGGCTGTCTGAGGGGTGAGAGAGAGAGGAACTGTCTGGGGGGAGAGAGAGAGAGGGGCTGTCTGGGGGGAGAGAGATAGGGGCTGTCTGGGGGGAGAGAGGAAAGGGCTGTCTGAGGGGTGAGAGAGAGAGGAACTGTCTGGGGGGAGAGAGAGAGAGGGGCTGTCTGGGGGGAGAGAGAGAGAGGAACTGGGGGGAGAGAGATAGAGGGGCTGTCTGGGGGGAGAGAGGGAGGGACTGTCTGAGGGGAGAGAGAGAGAGGAACTGTCTGGGGGTAGAGAGAGAGAGGGGCTGTCTGGGGGGGAGAGAGGGTGGGACTGTCTGGGGGGAGAGAGAGGGGCTGCCTGGGGGGAGAGAGAGAGAGGAACTGTCTGGGGGTAGAGAGAGAGAGGGGCTGTCTGGGGGGAGAGAGGGTGGGACTGTCTGGGGGGAGAGAGAGGGTCTGTCTGGGGGGAGAGAGAGAGGGACTGTCTGGGGGAAGAGAGAGAGAGGGACTCTCTGGCGGAGAGAGAGGGGCTGTCTGCGGGAGAGAGAGAGCGGCTGTCTGGGGGGAGAGAGGGAGGGGCTGTCTGAGGGGTGAGAGAGGCACTGTCTGGGGATGAGAGGGATCTGTCTGGGGGAGAGAGAGGGGCTGTCTGGGGGGAGAGAGAGAGGGGCTGTCTGGGGGAGAGAGAGGGGGTTGTATAGGGAGAGAGAGAGAGAGGGGCTGTCTGCGGGAGGGAGACTGAAGGGCTGTCTATGGGCAGACAGAGGGGGGCTGTCTGGGGAGAGAGAGAGGGACTGTCTGAGGGGAGAGAGAGATGGACTCTCTTGGGGGAGAGATAGAGGGGCTGCCTGGGGAGAGAGAGATGGACTGTCTGGGGGGGAGAGGGAGAGAGGGGCTGTCTGGGGGGAGAGAGAGAGAGGGGCTGTCTGTGGAGAGGGAGGGAGGGGCTGTCTGGGGGAGAGAGAGAGGGGCTGTCTGGGGGGAGAGAGGGAGGGGCTGTCTGAGGGGAGAGAGAGGCACTGTCTGGGGATGAGAGGGGGCTGTCTGGGGGAGAGAGAGGGGCTGTCTGGGGGGAGAGATAGAGGGGCTGTCTGGGGAGAGAGAGGGAGGGGCTGTCTGAGGGGTAGAGAGAGAGGGACTGTCTGGTGGAGAGAGAGGGGCTGTCTGTGGGGAGAGAGGGAGGGACTGTCTGGGGGGAGAGGGAGAGAGGGGCTGTCTGGGGGGAGAGAGAGAGAGGGGCTGTCTGTGGAGAGAGAGGGAGGGGCTGTCTGGGGGGAGAGAGAGAGGGGCTGTCTGAGGGGAGAGAGGGAGGGGCTGTCTGAGGGGAGAGAGAGGCACTGTCTGGGGATGAGAGGGGGCTGTCTGGGGGAGAGAGAGGGGCTGTCTGGGGGGAGAGATAGAGGGGCTGTCTGGGGAGAGAGAGGGGGTTTGTATAGGGAGAGAGAGAGAGGGGCTGTCTGGGGGGAGAGAGAGAGGGGCTGTCTGGGGGGAGAGAGAGAGAGGGACTGTCTGGGGGGAAGAGAGAGAGAGGGACTGTCTGGGGGGAGAGAGAGAGAGGTGCTGTCTGGGGAGAGAGAGGGGGTTGTATAGGGAGAGAGAGAGAGGGGCTGTCTGGGGGAGAGAGAGGGTCTGTCTGGGGGGAGAGAGAGAGAGGGGCTGTCTGGGGGGAGAGAGGGAGGGACTGTCTGAGGGGAGAGAGAGAGAGGAACTGTCTGGGGGTAGAGAGAGAGAGGGGCTGTCTGGGGGTAGAGAGAGAGAGGGCTGTCTGGGGGGAGAGAGGGGTGGGACTGTCTGGGGGGAGAGAGAGGGACTGTCTGGGGGGAGAGAGAGAGGGACTGTCTGGGGGAAGAGAGAGAGAGGGACTCTCTGGCGGAGAGAGAGGGGCTGTCTGCGGGAGAGAGAGAGCGGCTGTCTGGGGGGAGAGAGGGAGGGGCTGTCTGAGGGGAGAGGAGAGAGAGAGGGGCTGTATAGGGGGAGAGAAAGAGAGGGGTTGTATAGTGGGAGAGAGAGAGTGGGTATGTCTGGGGGAGAGAGGAAGGGATTGTCTGGGGGAGAGAGAGAGGGGCTGTCTGGGGGGAGAGAGAGAGGGGCTGTCTGGGGGGAGAGAGGAAGGGATTGTCTGGGGGAGAGATAGAGGGGCTGTCTGGGGGAGAGAGGGCTGTCTGGGGGGGGAAAGAGAGAGGGGCTGTCTGAGGGGAGAGAGGGAGGGGCTGTCTGGGGGGGAGAGAGAGAGGAAATGTCTGGGAGAGCGAGAGAGGGACAGTCTGGGAGAGAGACGTGGGCTGTAGGGAAGAGTGAGAGGGGCTGTATAGGGGGGAGAGAGAGAGGGGGACTGTATAGGGGAGAGAGAGAGGGACTGTATAGGGGGGAGAGAGAGAGGGACAGTATAGGGGGAGAGTGAGAGGGGGCTGTATAGGGGGAGAGAGAGAGAGGGGGAATGTATAGGGGAGAGAGAGAGGGGCTGTATAGGGGAGAGAGAGAGGGGGACTGTTATAGGGGGAGAGAGAGAGGGGACAGTATAGGGGAGAGAGAGGGACTGTATAGGGGGAGAGAGAGAGAGGGACTGTATAGGGGGGAGAGAGAGAGGGGGACTGAATAGGGAGAGAGAGAGAGGGGCTGTATAGGGGGAGAGAGAGAGAGGGACTGTATAGGGGGAGAGAGAGAGAGGGACTGTATAGGGGGAGAGAGAGAGAGGGGACTGTATAGGGGGAGAGAGAGAGAGGGACTGTATAGGGGGAGAGAGAGAGGGTGACTGTATAGGGGGAGAGTGAGAGGGGCTGTATAGGGGGAGAGAGAGAGAGGGGGACTGTATAGGGGAGAGAGAGAGGGGCTGTATAGGGGAGAGAGAGAGGGGGACTGTATAGGGGGAGAGAGAGAGGGACTGTATAGGGGAGAGAGAGAGGGACTGTATAGGGGGGAGAGAGAGAGGGACTGTATAGGGGGAGAGTGAGAGGGGCTGTATAGGGGGAGAGAGAGAGGGAATGTCTGGGGGGAGAGAGAGAGGGTATGTCTGGGGGGAGAAAGAGAGGGACTGTATCGGGAGAGAGAGAGAGGGACTGTATAGGGGAGAGAGAGGGACTGTTTCGGGGGAGAGAGGAGAGGGACTGTATAGGGGGAGAGTGAGAGGGGCTGTATAGGGGGAGAGAGAGAGAGGGGCTGTATAGGGGAGAGAGAGAGGGGACTGTATAGGGGAGAGAGAGGAGAGAGGGGCTGTATAGGGGGAGAGAGAGAGGGGGACTATATAGGGGGAGAGAGAGAGGGGGACTGTATAGGGGGAGAGAGAGGGACTGTATGTGAGAGAGAGAGGGACTGTATAGGGGGAGAGAGAGAGGGACTGTATAGGGAGAGAGTGAGAGGGGGGACTGTGTAGGGGGAGAGAGAGAGGGATATTATAGGGGGAGAGAGAGAGGGACTGTATAGGGCGAGAGGAGAGAGAGGGACTGTATAGGGGGAGAGAGAGGGACTGTATAGGGCGAGAGAGAAAGAGGGACTGTATAGGGGGAGAGAGAGAGGGACTGTATAGGGGGAGAGAGAGGGGGACTGTATAGGGGGAGAGAGAGAGAGAGACTGTATAGGGGGAGAGAGAGAGAGAGGGGGACTGTATAGGGGGAGAGAGAGAGGGACTGTATAGGGGGGAGCGAGAGAGGGACTGTATAGGGGGAGAGTGAGTGGGGCTGTATATGGGAGAGAGAGAGGGACTGTATAGGGGGAGAGAGAGGGGGACTGTATAGGGGGAGAGAGAGGGACTGTATAGGGGGAGAGAGAGAGGGACTGTATAGGGGGAGAGAGAGGGGGACTGTATAGGGAGAGAGAGAGGGACTGTATAGGGGGAGAGAGAGGGGGACTGTATAGGGGGAGAGAGAGAGGGGCTGTATAGGGGGAGAGAGAGAGGGACTGTATCGGGGGAGAGAGAGAGGGACTGTATAGGGGGAGAGAGAGGGGGACTGTATAGGGAGACAGAGAGGGACTGTATAGGGGGAGAGAGAGGGGGACTGTATAGGGAGAGAGAGAGGGACTGTATAGGGGGAAGGAGAGAGAGGTGGACTGTATAGGGGGAGAGAGAGAGGGGCTGTATAGGGGGAGAGAGAGAGGGACTGTATAGGGGGAGAGAGAGAGGGACTGTATAGGGGGAGAGAGAGGGGGACTGTATAGGGGAGAGAGAGAGAGGGACTGTCCTGGGGGGAGAGAGGGAGGGGCTGTCTGAGGGGTGAGAGAGAGAGGAACTGTCTGGGGGGAGAGAGAGAGAGGGGCTGTCTGGGGGGAGAGAGATAGGGGCTGTCTGGGGGGAGAGAGGAAAGGGCTGTCTGAGGGGTGAGAGAGAGAGGAACTGTCTGGGGGGAGAGAGAGAGAGGGGCTGTCTGGGGGGAGAGAGAGAGGGGCTGTCTGAGGGGAGAGAGAGAGAGGAACTGGGGGGAGAGAGATAGAGGGGCTGTCTGGGGGGAGAGAGGGAGGGACTGTCTGAGGGGAGAGAGAGAGAGGAACTGTCCTGGGGGTAGAGAGAGAGAGGGGCTGTCTGGGGGGAGAGAGGGTGGGGACTGTCTGGGGGGAGAGAGAGGGGCTGCCTGGGGGGAGAGAGAGAGAGGAACTGTCTGGGGGTAGAGAGAGAGAGGGGCTGTCTGGGGGGAGAGAGGGTGGGACTGTCTGGGGGGAGAGAGAGGGACTGTCTGGGGGGGAGAGAGAGAGGGACTGTCTGGGGGAAGAGAGAGAGAGGGACTCTCTGGCGGAGAGAGAGGGGCTGTCTGCGGGAGAGAGAGAGCGGCTGTCTGGGGGGGAGAGAGGGAGGGGCTGTCTGAGGGGTGAGAGAGGCACTGTCTGGGGATGAGAGAGGTCTGTCTGGGGGAGAGAGAGGGGCTGTCTGGGGGGGAGAGAGAGAGGGGCTGTCTGGGGAGAGAGAGGGGGTTGTATAGGGAGAGAGAGAGAGAGGGGCTGTCTGCGGGAGGGAGACTGAAGGGCTGTCTAGGGGCAGACAGAGGGGGGCTGTCTGGGGAGAGAGAGAGGGACTGTCTGAGGGGAGAGAGAGATGGACTCTCTTGGGGGAGAGATAGAGGGGCTGCTGGGGGAGAGAGAGATGGACTGTCTGGGGGGAGAGGGAGAGAGGGGCTGTCTGGGGGGAGAGAGAGAGAGGGGGTGTCTGTGGAGAGGGAGGGAGGGGCTGTCTGGGGGGAGAGAGAGAGGGGCTGTCTGGGGGGAGAGAGGGAGGGGCTGTCTGAGGGGAGAGAGAGGCACTGTCTGGGGATGAGAGGGGGCTGTCTGGGGGAGAGAGAGGGGCTGTCTGGGGGGAGAGATAGAGGGGCTGTCTGGGGAGGAGAGAGGGAGGGGCTGTCTGAGGGGTAGAGAGAGAGGGGACTGTCTGGTGGAGAGAGAGGGGGCTGTCTGTGGGGAGAGAGGGAGGGACTGTCTGGGGGGAGAGGGAGAGAGGGGCTGTCTGGGGGGAGAGAGAGAGAGGGGCTGTCTGTGGAGAGAGAGGGAGGGGCTGTCTGGGGGGAGAGAGAGAGGGGCTGTCTGAGGGGAGAGAGGGAGGGCTGTCTGAGGGGAGAGAGAGGCTGTCTGAGGGGATGAGAGGAGGGGCACTGTCTGGGGATGAGAGGGGGCTGTCTGGGGGAGAGAGAGGGGCTGTCTGGGGGGAGAGATAGAGGGGGCTGTCTGGGGAGAGAGAGGGGTTTGTATAGGGAGAGAGAGAGAGGGGCTGTCTGGGGGGAGAGAGAGAGGGGCTGTCTGGGGGGGGAGAGAGAGAGAGGGACTGTCTGGGGGGGGAGAGAGAGAGAGGGACTGTCTGGGGGGAGAGAGAGAGAGGTGCTGTCTGGGGAGAGAGAGGGGGTTGTATAGGAGAGAGAGAGAGGGGCTGTCTGGGGGAGAGAGAGGGTCTGTCTGGGGGGAGAGAGAGAGAGGGGCTGTCTGGGGGGAGAGAGGGAGGGACTGTCTGAGGGGAGAGAGAGAGAGAGGAACTGTCTGGGGGTAGAGAGAGAGAGAGGGGCTGTCTGGGGGGAGAGAGGGTGGGACTGTCTGGGGGGAGAGAGAGGGTCTGCCTGGGGGGAGAGAGAGAGAGGAACTGTCTGGGGGTAGAGAGAGAGAGGGGCTGTCTGGGGGGAGAGAGGGTGGGGACTGTCTGGGGGGAGAGAGAGGGACTGTCTGGGGGGAGAGAGAGAGGGACTGTCTGGGGGAAGAGAGAGAGAGGGACTCTCTGGCGGAGAGAGAGGGGCTGTCTGCGGGAGAGAGAGAGCGGCTGTCTGGGGGGAGAGAGGGAGGGGCTGTCTGAGGGGAGAGAGAGAGAGAGGGGCTGTATAGGGGGAGAGAAAGAGAGGGGTTGTATAGTGGGAGAGAGAGAGTGGGTATGTCTGGGGGAGAGAGGAAGGGATTGTCTGGGGGAGAGAGAGAGGGGCTGTCTGGGGGGAGAGAGAGAGGGGGCTGTCTGGGGGAGAGAGGAAGGGATTGTCTGGGGCGAGATAGAGGGGCTGTCTGGGGGAGAGATAGAGGGGCTGTCTGGGGGAGAGAGGGCTGTCTGGGGGGGAAAGAGAGAGGGGCTGTCTGAGGGGAGAGAGGGAGGGGCTGTCTGGGGGGAGAGAGAGAGACTATTTGGGGAGAGAGAGAGGGGGTTGTATAGGGGAGAGAGGGAGGGGCAGTCTGGGGGGGAAAGAGAGAGGGACTGTCTGGGGGGAGAGAGAGGGGCTGTCTGGGGGGGAGAGAGAGAGTGGGGCTGTCTGGGGGAGAGAGAGAGGGGACTGTATAGGGGGGAGAGTGAGTGGGGCTGTATAGGGGGAGAGAGAGAGGGGCTGTCTGGGGGGGGAGAGAGAGAGCGGGGCTGTCTGGGGGAGAGAGAGAGGGACTGTATAGGGGGAGAGTGAGTGGGGCTGTATAGGGGGAGAGAGAGAGAGGGACTGTATAGGAGGAGAGAGAGAGGGGGACTGAATAGGGGGAGAGAGAGAGGGACTGTATAGGGGGGAGAGTGAGTGGGGCTGTATAGGGGGAGAGAGAGAGGGGGACTGTATAGGGGGAGAGAGAGAGGGACTGTATAGGGGGAGAGAGGGAGAGAGACTGTATAGGAGGAGAGAGAGAGAGAGGGGGACTGTATAGGGGGAGAGAGAGAGGGACTGTATAGGGGGGAGAGAGAGATGGACTGTATAGGGGAGAGAGAGAGAGTGGCTGTCTGGGGGGAGAGAGAGAGGGGCTGTCTGGGGGGAGAGAGAGAGGGGCTGTCTGGGGGAGAGAGGGAGGGGGCTGTCTGAGGGGAGAGAGAGAGAGAGGGCTGTATAGCGGGAGAGAAAGAGAGGGGTTGTATAGTGGGAGAGAGAGAGTGGGTATGTCTGGGGGAGAGAGGAAGGGATTGTCTGGGGGAGAGAGAGAGGGGCTGTGTGGGGGGAGAGAGAGAGGGACTGTATCGGGGGGAGAGAGAGAGGGACTGTATAGGGGGGAGAGAGAGGGGGGACTGTATAGGGAGACAGAGAGGGACTGTATAGGGGGAGAGAGAGGGGGACTGTATAGGGAGAGAGAGAGGGACTGTATAGGGGGAGAGAGAGGTGGACTGTATAGGGGGGAGAGAGAGAGGGGCTGTATAGGGGGAGAGAGAGAGGGACTGTATAGGGGGGAGAGAGAGAGGGACTGTATAGGGGGAGAGAGAGGGGGACTGTATAGGGGAGAGAGAGAGAGGGACTGTCTGGGGGGAGAGAGGGAGGGGCTGTCTGAGGGGTGAGAGAGAGAGGAACTGTCTGGGGGGAGAGAGAGAGAGGGGCTGTCTGGGGGGAGAGAGATAGGGGCTGTCTGGGGGGAGAGAGGAAAGGGGCTGTCTGAGGGGGTGAGAGAGAGAGGAACTGTCTGGGGGGGAGAGAGAGAGAGGGGCTGTCTGGGGGGAGAGAGAGAGGGGCTGTCTGAGGGGAGAGAGAGAGAGGAACTGGGGGGAGAGAGATAGAGGGGCTGTCTGGGGGGAGAGAGGGAGGGACTGTCTGAGGGGAGAGAGAGAGAGAGGAACTGTCTGGGGGTAGAGAGAGAGAGGGGCTGTCTGGGGGGAGAGAGGGTGGGACTGTCTGGGGGGAGAGAGAGGGGCTGCCTGGGGGGAGAGAGAGAGAGGAACTGTCTGGGGGTAGAGAGAGAGAGGGGCTGTCTGGGGGGAGAGAGGGTGGGACTGTCTGGGGGGAGAGAGAGGGACTGTCTGGGGGGAGAGAGAGAGGGGACTGTCTGGGGGGAAGAGACAGAGAGGGACTCTCTGGCGGAGAGAGAGGGGCTGTCTGCGGGAGAGAGAGAGCGGCTGTCTGGGGGGAGAGAGGGAGGGGCTGTCTGAGGGGTGAGAGAGGCACTGTCTGGGGATGAGAGGGGTCTGTCTGGGGGAGAGAGAGGGGCTGTCTGGGGGGAGAGAGAGAGGGGCTGTCTGGGGAGAGAGAGGGGGTTGTATAGGGAGAGAGAGAGAGAGGGGGCTGTCTGCGGGAGGGAGACTGAAGGGCTGTCTAGGGGCAGACAGAGGGGGGCTGTCTGGGGAGAGAGAGAGGGGACTGTCTGAGGGGAGAGAGAGATGGACTCTCTTGGGGGAGAGATAGAGGGGCTGCCTGGGGAGAGAGAGATGGACTGTCTGGGGGGAGAGGGAGAGAGGGGCTGTCTGTGGAGAGGGAGGGAGGGGCTGTCTGGGGGGAGAGAGAGAGGGGCTGTCTGGGGGGAGAGAGGGAGGGGCTGTCTGAGGGGAGAGAGAGGCACTGTCTGGGGATGAGAGGGGGCTGTCTGGGGGAGAGAGAGGGGCTGTCTGGGGGGGAGAGATAGAGGGGCTGTCCTGGGGAGAGAGAGGGAGGGGCTGTCTGAGGGGTAGAGAGAGAGGGACTGTCTGGTGGAGAGAGAGGGGCTGTCTGTGGGGAGAGAGGGAGGGACTGTCTGGGGGGAGAGGGAGAGAGGGGCTGTCTGGGGGGAGAGAGAGAGAGGGGCTGTCTGGGGGAGAGAGGAAGGGATTGTCTGGGGGAGAGATAGAGGGGCTGTCTGGGGGAGAGATAGAGGGCTGTCTGGGGGAGAGAGGGCTGTCTGGGGGGGAAAGAGAGAGGGGCTGTCTGAGGGGAGAGAGGGAGGGGCTGTCTGGGGGGAGAGAGAGAGACTATTTGGGGAGAGAGAGAGGGGGTTGTATAGGGGAGAGAGGGAGGGGCAGTCTGGGGGGGAAAGAGAGAGGGGACTGTCTGGGGGAGAGAGAGGGGCTGTCTGGGGGGGAGAGAGAGAGTGGGGCTGTCTGGGGGAGAGAGAGAGGGACTGTATAGGGGGAGAGTGAGTGGGGCTGTATAGGGGGAGAGAGAGAGGGGCTGTCTGGGGGGGAGAGAGAGAGCGGGGCTGTCTGGGGGAGAGAGAGAGGGACTGTATAGGGGGAGAGTGAGTGGGGCTGTATAGGGGGGAGAGAGAGAGAGGGACTGTATAGGAGGAGAGAGAGAGGGGGACTGAATAGGGGGAGAGAGAGAGGGACTGTATAGGGGGAGAGTGAGTGGGGCTGTATAGGGGGAGAGAGAGAGGGGGACTGTATAGGAGGAGAGAGAGAGGGGGACTGTATAGGGGGAGAGAGAGAGAGGGACTGTATAGGGGGAGAGAGAGAGAGAGACTGTATAGGAGGAGAGAGAGAGAGAGGGGGACTGTATAGGGGGAGAGAGAGAGGGACTGTATAGGGGGGAGAGAGAGAGGGACTGTATAGGGGAGAGAGAGAGAGAGACTGTATAGGGGGAGAGAGAGAGGGACTGTATAGGGGGAGAGAGAGAGAGAGACTGTATAGGGGGAGAGAGAGAGAGAGAGGGGGACTGTATAGGGGGGAGAGAGAGAGGGACTGTATAGGGGGAGAGAGAGAGGGGCTCTATAGGGGAGAGAGAGAGGGACTGTATAGGGGGAGAGAAAGAGGGACTGTATAGGGGAGAGAGAGAGGAACTGTATAGGGGGAGAGAGAGGGACTGTATAGGGGAGAGAGAGAGGGACTGTATAGGGGGAGAGAGAGAGACTGTATAGGGGAGAGAGAGAGGGGCTGTATAGGGGGAGAGAGAGGGGCTGTCTGGGGGGAGAGAGAGGCACTGTCTGGGGATGAGAGGGGTCTGTCTGGGGGGAGAGAGAGGGGCTGTCTGGGGGGAGAGAGAGAGGGGCTGTCTGGGGAGAGAGAGGGGGTTGTATAGGGGGAGTGAGAGAGGGGCTGTCTGCGGGAGGGAGACTGAAGGGCTGTCTAGGGTCAGACAGAGGGGGGCTGTCTGGGGGGAGAGAGAGAGGGACTGTCTGGGGAGAGAGAGAGGGACTGTCTGAGGGGAGAGAGAGATGGACTCTCTTGGGGGAGAGATAGAGGGGCTGCCTGGGGAGAGAGAGAGAGAGGGGCTGTCTGTGGAGAGGGAGGGAGGGGCTGTCTGGGGGGAGAGAGAGAGGGGCTGTCTGGGGGGGAGAGAGGGAGGGGCTGTCTGAGGGGAGAGAGAGGCACTGTCTGGGGATGAGAGGGGGCTGTCTGGGGGGGAGAGAGGGGCTGTCTGGGGGGAGAGATAGAGGGGCTGTCTGGGGAGAGAGAGG
>JANJGN010003747.1:0-40793 GCA_026770705.1 Isurus oxyrinchus | reverse complement strand
CACTCTCTCTCTCTCCCACACCTCACTCACTCTCACTCTCTGCCACATTCGCTCACTGTCTCTCTGTCTCTCTCCCAGACTCACTCACTCTCTCTCTCACTCTCACCCACTCTCTCCCACACTCAATCAATCTCTTTCCCCCACACCCGCTCACTCTCTCCCACAATCACTCACTCTCCATCTCTCTCTCCCGCACTCACTCACTCTCTCTCTCTCTCCCACAATCACTCACTCTCTCTCTCCTCACTCACTCACTCTCTCTCTCTCCCCACACTCAATCACTCTCACTCTCTCCCACACTCACTCACTCTCTCTCCACACTCACTCTCTCTCTCTCTCCCACACCCACTCACTCTCTCCCATAATCACTCACTCCCACTTTCTCTCTCCCACACTCACTCTCTCTCTCTCCCCACAATCACTCACTCTCTCTCTCCTCACTCACTCACTCTCTCTCTCTCCCACACTCAATCACTCTCACTCTCTCCCACACTCACTCACTCTCTCTCCCACACTCACTCACTCTCTCCCACAATCACTCACTCCCACTTTCTCTCTCCCACACTCACTCTCTCTCTCTCTCTCCCACACTCACTCAAACACTCTCCATCTCTCCACACTTAATCACTCTCACTCCCTCTTGACCACACTCACTCAATCTCTCTCTCACTCTCCCATACTCACTCACTCTCTCTCTCTCCCAAACTCCCTCACTCTCACTCTCTCTCTCCCACACTCACTCATACTCTCTGTCTCTCTCTATCTCCCTGACACTCTCTCTCTCTCTCTCCCACATTCATTCACTCTCTGTCTGTCTCTCTCCCACACGCACACACCTCTCACTCTCTCTCCCACACTCACTCAGTCTATCCCACACACAGGCACTCTCTCTCTCTCCCACACTCACTCACTGTCACTCTCTCTCTCCCACACTCAATCACTCTCTCATTTCCCACACTCACTCATTCTCTCTATCCCATACTCTCTCTCCCAAACTCACTCACCATTTCTCTCCCACACTCATGCACACTCTCTCTCCCACACTCACTCACTCTCACTCTCCCACACTCACTCACTCTCCCTCTCTCTCTCCCACCCTCACTCACTCTCTCTCTCTCGCTCCCACAATCACTCACACTCTCTGTCTCCTCAATCACTCAATCTCTCTCTCTCCCACACTCAATCGCTCTCTCTCCCACACTCACTCACTCTCTCTCTCCCACACACACTCACTCTCTCTCTCCCACACTCAATCACTCTCTTCCCACATTCACTCACTATCACGCACTCTCTCCCACATTCACTCACTCACTACCGTTCTCTCTCCCATACTCACTCACTCTCTATCCCACTCTCACTCAGTCTCTCTCTCCCAGGCTCACTCACTCCCACTGTCTCTCTCCCACACTCACTCAATCTCTCTCTCTTGCTCTCTCGAATACTCACTCATTCGCTCTCTCTCCCAAACTCACTCACTCACTCTCTCTCTCTCTGCCACACTCACTCACTGTCTCTCTCTCTCTCTCCCACACTCACTCACACTCTCTCCCCCACACTCATTCACTCTCTCTCTCTCTCTCCCACAATCACACACTCTCTCTCTCTCTCCCACACTCACTCACTCTCTCTCTCCCACACACACTCACTCTCTCTCTCCCACACCCGCTCACTCTCTCCCACAATCACTCACTCCCACTTTCTCTCTCCCACACTTACTCACTCTCACTCTCTCTCTCCCACGCTCACTCACTCCCTCTCTCTCTCTCTCACACTCATGCTCTCTGTCTCATTTCTCTCTCTCTCCCACACTCACTCACTCTCTCTCTCTCTCTCCCACACTCACTTACTCTCCCTCTCTCTATCTCTCACACACACTCTCTCTCACTCTCTCTCTCTCCCACACTCACTCACTCTCTCTCTCTCCCACATTCGCTCACTGTCTCTCTGTCTCTCTCCCAGACTCACTCACTCTCTCTCTCACTCTCACCCACTCTCTCCCACACTCAATCAATCTCTCTCTCCCACACCCGGTCACTCTCTCCACAATCACTCACTCTCCCTCTCTCTCTCCCACACTCACTCACTCTCTCTCTCTCCCACAATCACTCACTCTCTCTCTCTCCTCACTCACTCACTCTCTCTCCCACACTCACTCACTCTCTCTCTCCCACACGCATTAACTCTCTCTCTCCCACACTCAATCACTCTCTTCCCACATTCACTCACTATCACGCACTCTCTCCCACATTTACTCACTCACTACACTCTCTCTCCCATACTCACTCACTCTCTATCCCACTCTCACTCAGTCTCTCTCTCCCACGCTCACTCACTCCCACTGTCTCTCTCCTACAATCACTCAATCTCTCTCTCTTGCTCTCTCGAAACACTCACTCCTTCGCTCTCTCTCCCAAACTCACTCACTCACTCTCTCTCTCTGCCACACTCACTCACTCTCTCTCTCTCTCTCCCACACTCACTCACACTCTCTCCCCCACACTCACTTACTCTCTCTCTCTCTCCCACACTCACTCACTCTCTCTCTCTCCCCCACAATCACACAATCTCTCTCTCTCTCCCACACTCAATCACTCTCTCTCTCTCCCACACTCACTCAGTCTTTCTCTCCCACACCCACTCACTCTCTCCCACAATCATTCACTCCCACTTTCTCCTCTCCCACAATCACTCTCTCTCTCTCCCACACTCACTCACACACTCTCTATCTCTCCACACTTACTCACTCTCACTCTCTCGACCACACTCACTCAATCTCTCGCTCACTCTCCCATCTCACTCTCTCTCTCTCCCAAACTCGCTCACTCTCACTCTCTCTCTCCCACACTCACTCACACTCTCTGTCTCTCTCTATCTCCCTGACACTCTCTCTCTCTCTGTCCCACATTCATTCACTCTCTGTCTGTCTCTCTCCCACACTCACACACTCTCACTCTCTCTCTCACACTCACTCAGTCTGTCCCACACACAGGCACTCTCACTCTCTCCCACACTTACTCACTGTCACTCTCTCCGACACACACTCAATCACTCTCTCTTTTCCACACTCACTCACTCTCTCTATCCCATACTCTCTCTCCCAAACTCATTCACCATTTGTCTCCCACACTCACGCACACTCTCTCTCCCACACTCAATCACTGTCTCTCTCCCACTCCCTCTCACTCACTCCCACTCTCTCTCTCCCACACTCACTCACTCTCTCTCCAACACTCACTCACTCCCACTCTCTCTCTCCCACACTCTCTCACTCTCTCTCTCTCTCGCTCTCTCCCACACTCACTCAATCTCTCTCTCTCCCACACTCAATCACTCTCTCTCTCTCACTCCCAAACTCACTCACTCTCACTCTCTCACTCCCACACTCACTCATTCTCTCTCTCCCACATTCACTCACTCTCTCTCTCCCACACTCACTGACTCTCACTCTCTCTCTTCCACACTCACTAACTCTCTCAATCTTTCTCTCCCACATTCACTCACTCTCACTCTCTCCAACACTCAATCACTCTCTCTCTCTCCCACACTCACTCACTCTCTCTCCCACTATCACTCACTCTATCTCTCTCTCCCACACTCACAATCTCTCTCTCTCCCCCCACACTCACTCTCTCTTCTCTCTCCCACACTCAATCACTCTCTCTCTCTCCCACACTCGCTCACTCTCTCTCCCACGCTCACTCACTTCCACTCTCTCTCTCCGACACTCACTCACTCTCACTCTCTCTCTCCCACACTCACTCACTCTCTCTCACTCTCTCTCTCCACACTCAGACTCTCTCTATCTCTGTCTCTCTCTCCCACTCACTCACTAACACTCTCTCTCTCTCGCTCTCCCACACTCACTCGCTCGATCTCCTCTCTCCCACACTCTCACTCTCTCTCTCTCTCCCCCACACTCACTCACTCTCTCTCTCTCTCTGTCCCACAGTCACTCACTTCCACTCTCTCTCTCCCACACTTACTCAATCTCACACTCTCTCTCCCACACTCACTCATTCTCTCTCACTCTGTCTCTCTGTCCCACACTCACAATCTCTCTCCCTCTATGTCTCTCTCCCACACTCACTCAATCACTCTCCTCTCTCTCTCCCCACACTTATTCACTTTCTCACTCCTCTCTCCAACACTCACTCACTCTCTCTCTCTCTCCCACGCTCACTCACTCTCACTCTCTCCCACACTCACTCACTCTCTCTCTCTCCCACACTCACTCACTCTCTCTCCCACACTCACACAGTCTCTCTCTCTCTCTATCCCACACTCCACACACTCTCTCTCTCTCTCTCCCACACTCACTCACTCTCTCTCTCTCTCTCTCCCACACTCACTCACTCTCTCTCTCTCTCCCAAATTCACTCACTCTCTCTCGCTCCCACACTCTTTCAATCTCTCTCTATCTCCCACAGTCACTCACTCTCTCTCTATCTCAGCCACACTCACTCACTCTCTCACCCACACTCACTCACTCACTCTGTCTCTCCCGCACTCACTCACTCTCTCTCTCTCACCCACACTCACTCACTTTCTCTTTCTCCCACACTCACTCACTCTCACTCTCTCTCTCCACACTCATTCACTCTCTCTCTCTCTCCCCACACTCACAATCTCTCTATCTCTCTCTCCCACACTAACTCACTCAATCTCTCTCTCTCTCTCCCACACTCACTCACTCTCACGCTCTCCAACACTCAATCACTCTCTCTCTCTCCCACAATCACTCACTCTATCTCTCTCTCTCCCACACTCACAATCTCTCTCTCACTCTCTCTCCCAATCTCACTCTCTCTCTCTCTCTCCCACACTCCCTCACTCTCTCTCTTTCCCATACTCACTCAATCTCTGTCTCTCTCCCACGTTCACTCACTTTCTCTCTGTCTCTCCCACACTCACTCACTCTCTCTCTCTCCCACACTCACTCACTCTCTCTCTCTCTCCCACACTCACTCCCTCTCTCTCTCTCTCTCTCCCACACTCACTCATTCTCACACTCTCTCCACAGTCACTCACTCTCTCTCTCCTACATTCATTCACTCTCTCTCTCCCATATTCACTCACTCTCTCTCTTTCCCATACTCACTCAATCTCTGTCTCTCTCCCACGTTCACTCACTTTCTCTCTGTCTCTCTCCCACAATTACTCACTCTCTCTGTCTCTCTCCAACACTCACTCACTCTCACTCTCACTCTCTCCCACGCTCACTCACTCAATCTCTCTGTCTCGCTCTCCCACACTCACTCACTCTCTCTCTCTCCCACACTCGCTCAATCTCACTCACTCTCTCCCACACTCACTCACTCTCTCTCTTCCACACTCACTCACTCTCTCCCCACACTCATTCACTCTCTCTCCCAAACTCACTCACTCTCTCCCTCCCACATTCACTCACTTCTCTCCCACACTCAATCACTCTCTCCCACACACACTCAATATCACTCACTCTCTCCCACACTCACTCACTCACTCCCAATGGCTCTCTCCCATACTCACTCAATCTCTCCCCCACACTCACTCACTCTCTCTCTCCACACTCACTCACTGTCACTCTCTCTCTCCCACACTCACTCACTCTCTCTCTCTCGCTCTCTCCCACACTCACTTATTCTCTCTCTCTCTCCCACACTCACTCACTCTCTCTCCCACACTCATTCACTCTCACTCTCCCTCTCCCACATTCATTCATTCTCTCTCTCCCACACTCACTCACTCTCTCTCTCCCACACTCACTCACTCTCTCTCTCCCACACTCACTCACTCTCACTCTCCCACACTCACTCACTCTCCCTCTCTCTCTTCCACCCTCACTCACTCTCTGTCTCTCGCTCCCACAATCACTCACAGTCTCTGTCTCCTCAATCACTCAATCTCTCTCTCTCCCACACTCAATCGCTCGCTCTCCCACACTCACTCACTCTCTCTCTCCCACACACACTCACTCTCTCTCTCCCACATTCAATCACTCTCTTCCCACATTCACTCACTATCACGCATTCTCTCCCACATTCACTCACTCACTACCACCCTCTCTCCCATACTCACTCACTCTCTATCCCACTCTCACTCAGTCTCTCTCTCCCAGGCTCACTCACTCCCACTGTCTCTCTCCCACACTCACTCAATCTCTCTCTCTTGCTCTCTCGAACACTCATTCATTCTCTCTCTCCCAAACTCATTCACTCACTCTCTCTCTCTGCCACACTCACTCACTGTCTCCCTCTCTCTCTCCCACACTCACTCACACTCGCTCCCCCACACTCACTCACTCTCTCTCTCCCACACTCAAAAACTCTCTCTCTCTCTCTCCCACAACCACACACTCTCTCTCTCCTCTCCCACACTCACTCACTCTCTCTCTCCCACACACACTCACTCTCTCTCTCCCACACCTGCTCACTCTCTCACACAATCACTCACTCCCACTTTCTCTCTCCCACACTTACACACTCTCACTCTCTCTCTCTCACACTCACTCACTCCCTCTCTCTCTCTCTCTCTCACACTCATGCTCTCTGTCTCATTTCTCTCTCTCTCCCACACTCACTCACTCTCTCTCTCTCTCTCTCCCACACTCACTCACTCTCTCTCTCTCTATCTCTCACACACACTCTCTCTCACTCTCTCTCTCTCCCACACTCACTCACTCTCACTCTCTGCCACATTCGCTCACTGTCTCTCTGTCTCTCTCCCAGACTCACTCACTCTCTCTCTCACTCTCACCCACTCTCTCCCACACTCAATCAATCTCTTTCCCCCACACCCGCTCACTCTCTCCCACAATCACTCACTCTCCATCTCTCTCTCCCGCACTCACTCACTCTCTCTCTCTCTCCCACAATCACTCACTCTCTCTCTCCTCACTCACTCACTCTCTCTCTCTCCCACACTCAATCACTCTCACTCTCTCCCACACTCACTCACTCTCTCTCCCACACTCACTCTCTCTCTCTCTCCCACACCCACTCACTCTCTCCCATAATCACTCACTCCCACTTTCTCTCTCCACACTCACTCTCTCTCTCTCCCACAATCACTCACTCTCTCTCTCCTCACTCACTCACTCTCTCTCTCTCCCACACTCAATCACTCTCACTCTCTCCCACACTCACTCACTCTCTCTCCCACACTCACTCACTCTCTCCCACAATCACTCACTCCCACTTTCTCTCTCCCACACTCACTCTCTCTCTCTCTCTCCCACACTCACTCAAACACTCTCCATCTCTCCACACTTAATCACTCTCACTCCCTCTTGACCACACTCACTCAATCTCTCTCTCACTCTCCCATACTCACTCACTCTCTCTCTCTCCCAAACTCCCTCACTCTCACTCTCTCTCTCCCACACTCACTCACACTCTCTGTCTCTCTCTATCTCCCTGACACTCTCTCTCTCTCTCTCCCACATTCATTCACTCTCTGTCTGTCTCTCTCCCACACGCACACACTCTCACTCTCTCTCCCACACTCACTCAGTCTATCCCACACACAGGCACTCTCTCTCTCTCCCACACTCACTCACTGTCACTCTCTCTCTCCCACACTCAATCACTCTCTCATTTCCCACACTCACTCACTCTCTCTCTCTCACTCACTCTCCCTCTCTCTCTCTTCCACACTCACTCTCTCTCTCTCTCCCACACTCACTCACTCTCTCTCTCCCACACACACTCACTCTCTCTCTCCCACACCTGCTCACTCTCTCACACAATCACTCACTCCCACTTTCTCTCTCCCACACTTACACACTCTCACTCTCTCTCTCTCACACTCACTCACTCCCTCTCTCTCTCTCTCACACACTCATGCTCTCTGTCTCATTTCTCTCTCTCTCCCACACTCACTCACTCTCTCTCTCTCTCTCTCCCCACACTCACTCACTCTCTCTCTCTCTATCTCTCACACACACTCTCTCTCACTCTCTCTCTCTCCCACACTCACTCACTCTCACTCTCTGCCACATTCGCTCACTGTCTCTCTGTCTCTCTCCCAGACTCACTCACTCTCTCTCTCACTCTCACCCACTCTCTCCCACACTCAATCAATCTCTTTCCCCCACACCCGCTCACTCTCTCCCACAATCACTCACTCTCCATCTCTCTCTCCCGCACTCACTCACTCTCTCTCTCTCTCCCACAATCACTCACTCTCTCTCTCCTCACTCACTCACTCTCTCTCTCTCCCACACTCAATCACTCTCACTCTCTCCCACACTCACTCACTCTCTCTCCCACACTCACTCTCTCCCACACCCACTCACTCTCTCCCATAATCACTCACTCCCACTTTCTCTCTCCCACACTCACTCTCTCTCTCTCCCACAATCACTCACTCTCTCTCTCCTCACTCACTCACTCTCTCTCTCTCCCACACTCAATCACTCTCACTCTCTCCCACACTCACTCACTCTCTCTCCCACACTCACTCACTCTCTCCCACAATCACTCACTCCCACTTTCTCTCTCCCACACTCACTCTCTCTCTCTCTCTCCCACACTCACTCAAACACTCTCCATCTCTCCACACTTAATCACTCTCACTCCCTCTTGACCACACTCACTCAATCTCTCTCTCACTCTCCCATACTCACTCACTCTCTCTCTCTCCCAAACTCCCTCACTCTCACTCTCTCTCCCACACTCACTCATACTCTCTGTCTCTCTCTATCTCCCTGACACTCTCTCTCTCTCTCTCCCACATTCATTCACTCTCTGTCTGTCTCTCTCCCACACGCACACACTCTCACTCTCTCTCCCACACTCACTCAGTCTATCCCACACACAGGCACTCTCTCTCTCTCCCACACTCACTCACTGTCACTCTCTCTCTCCCACACTCAATCACTCTCTCATTTCCCACACTCACTCACTCTCTCTCTCTCTCTCACTCACTCTCCCTCTCTCTCTCTTCCACACTCACTCTCTCTCTCTCTCCCACACTCACTCACTCTCTCTCTCCCACACACACTCACTCTCTCTCTCCCACACCTGCTCACTCTCTCACACAATCACTCACTCCCACTTTCTCTCTCCCACACTTACACACTCTCACTCTCTCTCTCTCACACTCACTCACTCCCTCTCTCTCTCTCTCTCACACTCATGCTCTCTGTCTCATTTCTCTCTCTCTCCCACACTCACTCACTCTCTCTCTCTCTCTCTCCCACACTCACTCACTCTCTCTCTCTCTATCTCTCACACACACTCTCTCTCACTCTCTCTCTCTCCCCACACTCACTCACTCTCACTCTCTGCCACATTCGCTCACTGTCTCTCTGTCTCTCTCCCAGACTCACTCACTCTCTCCTCTCACTCTCACCCACTCTCTCCCACACTCAATCAATCTCTTTCCCCCACACCCGCTCACTCTCTCCCACAATCACTCACTCTCCATCTCTCTCTCCCGCACTCACTCACTCTCTCTCTCTCTCCCACAATCACTCACTCTCTCTCTCCTCACTCACTCACTCTCTCTCTCTCCCACACTCAATCACTCTCACTCTCTCCCACACTCACTCACTCTCTCTCCCACACTCACTCTCTCTCTCTCTCCCACACCCACTCACTCTCTCCCATAATCACTCACTCCCACTTTCTCTCTCCCACACTCACTCTCTCTCTCTCCCACAATCACTCACTCTCTCTCTCCTCACTCACTCACTCTCTCTCTCTCCCACACTCAATCACTCTCACTCTCTCCCACACTCACTCACTCTCTCTCCCACACTCACTCACTCTCTCCCACAATCACTCACTCCCACTTTCTCTCTCCCACACTCACTCTCTCTCTCTCTCTCCCACACTCACTCAAACACTCTCCATCTCTCCACACTTAATCACTCTCACTCCCTCTTGACCACACTCACTCAATCTCTCTCTCACTCTCCCATACTCACTCACTCTCTCTCTCTCCCAAACTCCCTCACTCTCACTCTCTCTCTCCCACACTCACTCATACTCTCTGTCTCTCTCTATCTCCCTGACACTCTCTCTCTCTCTCTCCCACATTCATTCACTCTCTGTCTGTCTCTCTCCCACACGCACACACTCTCACTCTCTCTCCCACACTCACTCAGTCTATCCCACACACAGGCACTCTCTCTCTCTCCCACACTCACTCACTGTCACTCTCTCTCTCCCACACTCAATCACTCTCTCATTTCCCACACTCACTCACTCTCTCTCTCTCACTCACTCTCCCTCTCTCTCTCTTCCACACTCACTCTCTCTCTCTCTCCCACACTCACTCACTCTCTCTCTCCCACACACACTCACTCTCTCTCTCCCACACCTGCTCACTCTCTCACACAATCACTCACTCCCACTTTCTCTCTCCCACACTTACACACTCTCACTCTCTCTCTCTCACACTCACTCACTCCCTCTCTCTCTCTCTCACACACTCATGCTCTCTGTCTCATTTCTCTCTCTCTCCCACACTCACTCACTCTCTCTCTCTCTCTCTCCCACACTCACTCACTCTCTCTCTCTCTATCTCTCACACACACTCTCTCTCACTCTCTCTCTCTCCCACACTCACTCACTCTCACTCTCTGCCACATTCGCTCACTGTCTCTCTGTCTCTCTCCCAGACTCACTCACTCTCTCTCTCACTCTCACCCACTCTCTCCCACACTCAATCAATCTCTTTCCCCCACACCCGCTCACTCTCTCCCACAATCACTCACTCTCCATCTCTCTCTCCCGCACTCACTCACTCTCTCTCTCTCTCCCACAATCACTCACTCTCTCTCTCCTCACTCACTCACTCTCTCTCTCTCCCCACACTCAATCACTCTCACTCTCTCCCACACTCACTCACTCTCTCTCCCACACTCACTCTCTCCCACACCCACTCACTCTCTCCCATAATCACTCACTCCCACTTTCTCTCTCCCACACTCACTCTCTCTCTCTCCCACAATCACTCACTCTCTCTCTCCTCACTCACTCACTCTCTCTCTCTCCCACACTCAATCACTCTCACTCTCTCCCACACTCACTCACTCTCTCTCCCACACTCACTCACTCTCTCCCACAATCACTCACTCCCACTTTCTCTCTCCCACACTCACTCTCTCTCTCTCTCTCCCACACTCACTCAAACACTCTCCATCTCTCCACACTTAATCACTCTCACTCCCTCTTGACCACACTCACTCAATCTCTCTCTCACTCTCCCATACTCACTCACTCTCTCTCTCTCCCAAACTCCCTCACTCTCACTCTCTCTCTCCCACACTCACTCATACTCTCTGTCTCTCTCTATCTCCCTGACACTCTCTCTCTCTCTCTCCCACATTCATTCACTCTCTGTCTGTCTCTCTCCCACACGCACACACTCTCACTCTCTCTCCCACACTCACTCAGTCTATCCCACACACAGGCACTCTCTCTCTCTCCCACACTCACTCACTGTCACTCTCTCTCTCCCACACTCAATCACTCTCTCATTTCCCACACTCACTCACTCTCTCTCTCTCTCTCACTCACTCTCCCTCTCTCTCTCTTCCACACTCACTCTCTCTCTCTCTCCCACACTCACTCACTCTCTCTCTCCCACACACACTCACTCTCTCTCTCCCACACCTGCTCACTCTCTCACACAATCACTCACTCCCACTTTCTCTCTCCCACACTTACACACTCTCACTCTCTCTCTCTCACACTCACTCACTCCCTCTCTCTCTCTCTCTCACACTCATGCTCTCTGTCTCATTTCTCTCTCTCTCCCACACTCACTCACTCTCTCTCTCTCTCTCTCCCACACTCACTCACTCTCTCTCTCTCTATCTCTCACACACACTCTCTCTCACTCTCTCTCTCTCCCACACTCACTCACTCTCACTCTCTGCCACATTCGCTCACTGTCTCTCTGTCTCTCTCCCAGACTCACTCACTCTCTCTCTCACTCTCACCCACTCTCTCCCACACTCAATCAATCTCTTTCCCCCACACCCGCTCACTCTCTCCCACAATCACTCACTCTCCATCTCTCTCTCCCGCACTCACTCACTCTCTCTCTCTCTCCCACAATCACTCACTCTCTCTCTCCTCACTCACTCACTCTCTCTCTCTCCCACACTCAATCACTCTCACTCTCTCCCACACTCACTCACTCTCTCTCCCACACTCACTCTCTCTCTCTCTCCCACACCCACTCACTCTCTCCCATAATCACTCACTCCCACTTTCTCTCTCCCACACTCACTCTCTCTCTCTCCCACAATCACTCACTCTCTCTCTCCTCACTCACTCACTCTCTCTCTCTCCCACACTCAATCACTCTCACTCTCTCCCACACTCACTCACTCTCTCTCCCACACTCACTCACTCTCTCCCACAATCACTCACTCCCACTTTCTCTCTCCCACACTCACTCTCTCTCTCTCTCTCCCACACTCACTCAAACACTCTCCATCTCTCCACACTTAATCACTCTCACTCCCTCTTGACCACACTCACTCAATCTCTCTCTCACTCTCCCATACTCACTCACTCTCTCTCTCTCCCAAACTCCCTCACTCTCACTCTCTCTCTCCCACACTCACTCATACTCTCTGTCTCTCTCTATCTCCCTGACTCTCTCTCTCTCTCCCACATTCATTCACTCTCTGTCTGTCTCTCTCCCACACGCACACACTCTCACTCTCTCTCCCACACTCACTCAGTCTATACCACACACAGGCACTCTCTCTCTCTCCCACACTCACTCACTGTCACTCTCTCTCTCCCACACTCAATCACTCTCTCATTTCCCACACTCACTCATTCTCTCTATCCCATACTCTCTCTCCCAAACTCACTCACCATTTGTCTCCCACACTCACGCACACTCTCTCTCCCACACTCAATCACTGTCTCTCTCTCACTCCCTCTCACTCACTCCCACTCTCTCTCTCCCACACTCACTCACTCTCTCTCCCACACTCACTCACTCTCTCTCTCCCACACACACTCACTCTCTCTCCCCCACACTCACTCACTCTCTCTCTCTCTCCCACACTCAATCACTCTCTCTCTCTCCCACACTCGCTCACTCTCTCTCCCACGCTCACTCACTTCCACTCTCTCTCTCCCACACTCACTCACTCTCACTCTCTCTCTCCCACACTCACTCACTCTCTCTCTCCCACACTCACACTCTCTCTTTCTCTATCTCTCTCTCCCACACTCACTCACTAACACTCTCTCTCTCTCGCTCTCCCACACTCACTCGCTCGCTGTCTCTCTCCCACACTCACTCACTCTCTCTCTCTCCCCCACACTCACTCACTCTCTCTCTCTCTCCCACAGTCACTCACTCTCTCTCTCTCTCCCCCACAATCACGCACTCTCTCTCTCTCTCCCACACTCAATCACTCTCTCTCTCCCACACTCACTCAGTGTTTCTCTCCCACACCCACTCACTCTCTCCCACAATCACACACTCCCACTTTCTCTCTCCCACACTCATTCTCTCTCTCTCTCTCCCACAATCACTCACACACTCTCTATCTCTCCACACTTACTCACTCTCACTCTCTCTTGACCACACTCACTCAATCTCTCTCTCACTCTCCCGTACTCACTCACTCTCTCTCTCCCAAACTCGCTCACTCTTACTCTCTCTCTCCCACACTCACTCACACTCTCTGTCTCTCTCTATCTCCCTGACACTCTGTCTCTCTCTCTCCCACATTCATTCACTCTCTGTCTGTCTCTCTCCCACACGCACACACTCTCACTCTCTCTCCCACACTCACTCAGTCTATCCCACACACAGGCAATCTCTCTCTCTCCCACACTCACTCACTGTCACTCTCTCTCTCCCACACTCAATCACTCTCTCTTTTCCCACACTCACTCATTCTCTCCATGCCATACTCTCTCTTCCAAACTCACTCACCATTTGTCTCCCACACTCACGCATACTCTCTCTCCCACACTCAATCACTGTCTCTCTCACACTCCCTCTCACTCACTCCCACTCTCTCTCTCCCACACTCACTCACTCTCTCTCCCACACTCACTCACTCTCTCTCTCCCACACACACTCACTCTCTCTCTCCCACACACACTCACTCTCTCTCTCTCTCACTCTCTCCCACACTCACTCACTCTCTCTCTCTCCCACACTCAATCACTCTCTCTCTCTCACTCCCAAACTCACTCACTCTCACTCTCTCACTCCCACACTCACTCATTCTCTCTCTCCCACATTCACTCACTCTCTCTCTCCCACACTCACTGACTCTCACTCTCTCTCTTCCACACTCACTAACTCTCTCAAACTCTCTCCCACATTCACTCACTCTCACTCTCTCCAACACTCAATCACTCTCTCTCTCTCCGACACACACTCACTCTCTCTCTCTCTCGCTCTCTCCCACAATCACTCACTCTATCTCTCTCTCCCACACTCACAATCTCACTCTCACTCTCTCTCCCAAACTGACACTCTCTTTCTCTCCCCCACACTCAATCACTCTCTCTCTCTCTCCCACACTCAATCACTCTCTCTCTCTCTCACACTCGCTCACTCTCTCTCCCACACTCACTCACTCTCTCTCTCCCACACTCACTCACTCTCTCTCTCCCACACACACTCACTCTCTCTCTCCCACACACACTCACTCTCTCTCTCTCTCGCTCTCTCCCACACTCACTCACTCTCTCTCTCCCACACTCAATCACTCTCTCTCTCTCACTCCCAAACTCACTCACTCTCACTCTCTCACTCCCACACTCACTCATTCTCTCTCTCCCACATTCACTCACTCTCTCTCTCCCACACTCACTGACTCTCACTCTCTCTCTTCCACACTCACTAACTCTCTCAAACTCTCTCCCACATTCACTCACTCTCACTCTCTCCAACACTCAATCACTCTCTCTCTCTCCGACACACACTCACTCTCTCTCTCTCTCACTCTCTCCCACAATCACTCACTCTATCTCTCTCTCCCACACTCACAATCTCACTCTCACTCTCTCTCCCAAACTGACACTCTCTCTCTCTCCCCCACACTCAATCACTCTCTCTCTCTCTCCCACACTCAATCACTCTCTCTCTCTCCCACACTCGCTCACTCTCTCTCCCACGCTCACTCACTTCCACTCTCTCTCTCCCACACTCACTCACTCTCACTCTCTCTCTCCCACACTCACTCACTCTCTCTCACTCTCTCTCTCCCACACTCACACTCTCTCTATCTCTATCTCTCTCTCCCACACTCACTGACTAACACTCTCTCTCTCTCGCTCTCCCACACTCACTCGCTCGCTGTCTCTCTCCCACACTCACTCACTCTCTCTCTCTCTCCCCCACACTCACTCACTCTCTCTCTCTCTCCCACACTCACTCACACTCTCTCCCCCACACTCACTCACTCTCTCTCTCTCTCCCACAGTCACTCACTCTCTCTCTCTCTCCCCCACAATCACACACACTCTCTCTCTCTCCCACACTCAATCACTCTCTCTCTCCCACACTCACTCACTCTCTCTCTCCCACACCTGCTCACTCTCTCACACAATCACTCACTCCCACTTTCTCTCTCCCACACTTACTCACTCTCACTCTCTCTCTCCCACACTCACTCACTCCCTCTCTCTCTCTCTCTCTCTCACACTCATGCTCTCTGTCTCATTTCTCTCTCTCTCCCACACTCACTCACTGTCTCTCTCTCTCTCCCACACTCACTCACTCTCTCTCTCTCTATCTCTCACACACACTCTCTCTCACTCTCTCTCTCTCCCACACTCACTCACTCTCTCTCTCTCCCACATTCGCTCACTGTCTCTCTGTCTCTCTCCCAGACTCACTCACCCTCTCTCTCACTCTCCCCCACTCTCTCCCACACTCAATCAATCTCTCTCTCCCACACCCGCTCACTCTCTCCCACAATCACTCACTCTCCCTCTCTCTCCCGCACTCACTCACTCTCTCTCTCTCTCCCACAATCACTCACTCTCTCTCTCCTCACTCACTCACTTTCTCTCTCTCCCACACTCAATCACTCTCACTCTCTCCCACACTCACTCTCTCTCCCACATTCACTCTCTCTCTCTCTCCCACACCCACTCACTCTCTCCCACAATCACTCACTCCCACTTTCTCTCTCCCATACTCACTCTCTCTCTCTCTCCCACACTCACTCACACACTCTCTATCTCTCCACACTTACTCACTCTCACACTCTCTTGACCACACTCACTCAATCTCTCTCTCACTCTCCCATACTCACTCACTCTCTCTCTCTCCCAAACTCGCTCACTCTCACTCTCTATCTCCCACACTCACTCACACTCTCTGTCTCTCTCTATCTCCCTGACACTCTCTCTCTCTCTCTCCCACATTCATTCACTCTCTGTCTGTCTCTCTCCCACACGCATACACTCTCACTCTCTCTCCCACACTCACTCAGTCTATCCCACACACAGGCACTCTCTCTCTCTCCCACACTCCCTCACTGTCACTCTCTCTCTCCCACACTCAATCACTCTCTCTATTCCCACACTCACTCATTCTCTCTATCCCATACTCTCTCTCCCAAACTCACTCACCATTTGTCTCCCACACTCACGCACACTCTCTCTCCCACACTCAATCACTGTCTCTCTCTCAGTCCCTCTCACTCACTCCCACTCTCTCTCTCCCACACTCACTCACTCTCTCTCCCACACTCACTCACTCTCTCTCTCCCACACACACTCACTCTCTCTCTCCCACACACACTCACTCTCTCTCTCTCTCACTCTCTCCCACACTCACTCACTCTCTCTCTCTCCCACACTCAATCACTCTCTCTCTCTCACTCCCAAACTCACTCACTCTCACTCTCTCACTCCCACACTCACTCATTCTCTCTCTCCCACATTCACTCACTCTCTCTCTCCCACACTCACTGACTCTCACTCTCTCTCTTCCACACTCACTAACTCTCTCAAACTCTCTCCCACATTCACTCACTCTCACTCTCTCCAACACTCAATCACTCTCTCTCTCTCCGACACACACTCACTCTCTCTCTCTCTCGCTCTCTCCCACAATCACTCACTCTATCTCTCTCTCCCACACTCACAATCTCACTCTCACTCTCTCTCCCAAACTGACACTCTCTTTCTCTCCCCCACACTCAATCACTCTCTCTCTCTCTCCCACACTCAATCACTCTCTCTCTCTCTCACACTCGCTCACTCTCTCTCCCACACTCACTCACTCTCTCTCTCCCACACTCACTCACTCTCTCTCTCCCACACACACTCACTCTCTCTCTCCCACACACACTCACTCTCTCTCTCTCTCGCTCTCTCCCACACTCACTCACTCTCTCTCTCCCACACTCAATCACTCTCTCTCTCTCACTCCCAAACTCACTCACTCTCACTCTCTCACTCCCACACTCACTCATTCTCTCTCTCCCACATTCACTCACTCTCTCTCTCCCACACTCACTGACTCTCACTCTCTCTCTTCCACACTCACTAACTCTCTCAAACTCTCTCCCACATTCACTCACTCTCACTCTCTCCAACACTCAATCACTCTCTCTCTCTCCGACACACACTCACTCTCTCTCTCTCTCACTCTCTCCCACAATCACTCACTCTATCTCTCTCTCCCACACTCACAATCTCACTCTCACTCTCTCTCCCAAACTGACACTCTCTCTCTCTCCCCCACACTCAATCACTCTCTCTCTCTCTCCCACACTCAATCACTCTCTCTCTCTCCCACACTCGCTCACTCTCTCTCCCACGCTCACTCACTTCCACTCTCTCTCTCCCACACTCACTCACTCTCACTCTCTCTCTCCCACACTCACTCACTCTCTCTCACTCTCTCTCTCCCACACTCACACTCTCTCTATCTCTATCTCTCTCTCCCACACTCACTGACTAACACTCTCTCTCTCTCGCTCTCCCACACTCACTCGCTCGCTGTCTCTCTCCCACACTCACTCACTCTCTCTCTCTCTCCCCCACACTCACTCACTCTCTCTCTCTCTCCCACACTCACTCACACTCTCTCCCCCACACTCACTCACTCTCTCTCTCTCTCCCACAGTCACTCACTCTCTCTCTCTCTCCCCCACAATCACACACACTCTCTCTCTCTCCCACACTCAATCACTCTCTCTCTCCCACACTCACTCACTCTCTCTCTCCCACACCTGCTCACTCTCTCACACAATCACTCACTCCCACTTTCTCTCTCCCACACTTACTCACTCTCACTCTCTCTCTCCCACACTCACTCACTCCCTCTCTCTCTCTCTCTCTCTCTCACACTCATGCTCTCTGTCTCATTTCTCTCTCTCTCCCACACTCACTCACTGTCTCTCTCTCTCTCCCACACTCACTCACTCTCTCTCTCTCTATCTCTCACACACACTCTCTCTCACTCTCTCTCTCTCCCACACTCACTCACTCTCTCTCTCTCCCACATTCGCTCACTGTCTCTCTGTCTCTCTCCCAGACTCACTCACCCTCTCTCTCACTCTCCCCCACTCTCTCCCACACTCAATCAATCTCTCTCTCCCACACCCGCTCACTCTCTCACACAATCACTCACTCTCCCTCTCTCTCCCGCACTCACTCACTCTCTCTCTCTCTCCCACAATCACTCACTCTCTCTCTCCTCACTCACTCACTTTCTCTCTCTCCCACACTCAATCACTCTCACTCTCTCCCACACTCACTCTCTCTCCCACATTCACTCTCTCTCTCTCTCCCACACCCGCTCACTCTCTCCCACAATCACTCACTCTCCCTCTCTCTCCCGCACTCACTCACTCTCTCTCTCTCTCCCACACTCAATCACTCTCTCTCTCCCACACTCACTCAGTCTTTCTCTCCCACACCCACTCACTCTCTCCCACAATCACTCACTCCCACTTTCTCTCCCATACTCACTCTCTCTCTCCCACACACACTCACACACTCTCTATCTCTCCACACTTACTCACTCTCACTCTCTCTTGACCACAATCACTCAATCTCTCTCTCACTCTCCCATACTCACTCACTCTCTCTCTCTCCCAAACTCGCTCACTCTCACTCTCTCTCTCCCACACTCACTCACACTCGCTGTCTCTCTCTATCTCCCTGACACACTCTCACTATCTCTCCCACACTCACTCAGTCTGTCCCACACACAGTCACTCTCTCTCTCTCCCACACTCACTCACTGTCACTCTCTCTCTCCCACACTCAATCACTCTCTCTTTTCCCACACTCACTCACTCTCTCTATCCCATACTCTCTCTCCCAAACTCACTCACCATTTGTCTCCCACACTCACGCACACTCTCTCTCCCACACTCAATCACTGTCTCTCTCCCACTTCCTCTCACTCACTCCCACTCTCTCTCTCCCACACTCACTCACTCTCTCTCCCACACTCACTCACTCTCTATCTCCCAAACACACTCACTCCCACTCTCTCTCTCCCACACTCACTCACTCTCTCTCTCTCTCTCGCTCTCTCCCACACTCACTCACTCTCTCTCCCACACTCAATCACTCTCTCTCTCACTCCCAAACTCACTCACTCTCACTCTCTCACTCCCACACTCACTCATTCTCTCTCTCCCACATTCACTCACTCTCTCTCTCCCACACTCACTGACTCTCACTCTCTCTCTTCCACGCTCACCAACTATCTCAATCTCTCTCCCACATTCACTCACTCTCACTCTCTCCAACACTCAATCACTCTCTCTCTCTCCCACACTCACTCACTCTCTCTCCCACAATCACTCACTCTATCTCTCTCTCCCACACTCACAATCTCTCTCTCACTCTCTCTCCCAAACTCACACTCTCTCTCTCCCCCACACTCACTCACTCTCTCTCTCTCCCACACTCAATCACTCTCTCTCTCTCCCACACTCGCTCACTCTCTCTCCCACGCTCACTCACTTCCACTCTCTCTCTCCCACACTCACTCACTCTCACTCTCTCTCTCCCACACTCACTCACTCTCTCTCACTCTCTCTCTCCCACACTCACACTCTCTCTATCTCTATCTCTCTCTCCCACACTCACTCACTAACACTCTCTCTCTCTCTCACTCTCCCACACTCACTCGCTCGCTGTCTCTCTCCCACACTCACTCACTCTCTCTCTCTCTCCCCCACACTCACTCACTCTCTCTCTCTCTCTGTTCCACACTCACTCATTTTCTCTCTCCCACACTCACTCACTTCCACTCTCTCTCTCCCACACTCACTCACTCTCACTCTCTCTCTCCCAAACTCACTCATTCTCTCTCACTCTATCTCTCTCCCACACTCACAATCTCTCTCCCTCTATGTCTCTCTCCCACACTCAGTCAATCACTCTCTCTCTCTCTCCCACACTCATTAACACTCTCACTCTCTCTCCAACACTCACGCACTCTCTCTCTCTCTCTCCCACACTCACTCACTCTCACTCTCTCCCACACTCACTCACTCTCTCTCTCTCCCACACTCACTCACTCTCTCTATCTCCCACACTCACTCACTATCTCTCTCGCACACTCACTCACACTCTCTCTCTCTCTCTCTCCCACACTCACAATCTCACTCTCACTCTCTCTCACAGCCTCACACTCTCTCTCTCCCCCACACTCACTCACTCTCTCTCTCTCTCCCACACTCAATCACTCTCTCTCTCTCCCACACTCGCTCACTCTCTCTCCCACGCTCACTCACTTCCACTCTCTCTCTCCCACACTCACTCACTCTCACTCTCTCTCTCCCACACTCACTCACTCTCTCTCGCTCTCTCTCTCTCTCACACTCACACTCTCTCTATCTCTATCTCTCTCTCCCACACTCACTCACTAACACTCTCTCTCTCTCGCTCTCCCACACTCACTCGCTCGCTGTCTCTCTCCCACACTCACTCACTCTCTCTCTCTCTCCCCCACCCTCACTCACTCTCTCTCTCTCTCTCCCACACTCACTCACACTCTCTCCCCCACACTCACTCACTCTCTTTCTCTCTCCCCCACAATCACACACACTCTCTCTCTCTTTCCCACACTCAATCACTCTCTCTCTCCCACACTCACTCAGTCTTTCTCTCCCACACCCACTCACTCTCTCCCACAATCACTCACTCCCACTTTCTCTCCCATACTCACTCTCTCTCTCTCTCTCCCACACACACTCACACACTCTCTATCTCTCCACACTTACTCACTCTCACTCTCTCTTGACCACAATCACTCAATCTCTCTCTCACTCTCCCATACTCACTCACTCTCTCTCTCTCCCAAACTCGCTCACTCTCACTCTCTCTCTCCCACACTCACTCACACTCGCTGTCTCTCTCTATCTCCCTGACACACTCTCACTATCTCTCCCACACTCACTCAGTCTGTCCCACACACAGTCACTCTCTCTCTCTCCCACACTCACTCACTGTCACTCTCTCTCTCCCACACTCAATCACTCTCTCTTTTCCCACACTCACTCACTCTCTCTATCCCATACTCTCTCTCCCAAACTCACTCACCATTTGTCTCCCACACTCACGCACACTCTCTCTCCCACACTCAATCACTGTCTCTCTCCCACTTCCTCTCACTCACTCCCACTCTCTCTCTCCCACACTCACTCACTCTCTCTCACTCTCTCTCTCCCACATTCACACTCTCTCTATCTCTATCTCTCTCTCCCACACTCACTCACTAACACTCTCTCTCTCTCACTCTCCCACACTCACTCGCTCGCTGTCTCTCTCCCACACTCACTCACTCTCTCTCTCTCTCCCCCACACTCACTCACTCTCTCTCTCTCTCTGTCCCACACTCACTCATTTTCTCTCTCCCACACTCACTCACTTCCACTCTCTCTCTCCCACACTCACTCACTCTCACTCTCTCTCACCCAAACTCACTCATTCTCTCTCACTCTATCTCTCTCCACACTCACAATCTCGCTCCCTCTATGTCTCTCTCCCACACTCAGTCAATCACTCTCTCTCTCTCTCCCACACTCATTCACACTCACACTCTCTCTCCAACACTCACGCACTCTCTCTCTCTCTCCCGCACTCACTCACTCTCACTCTCTCCCACATTCACTCACTCTCTCTCTCTCCCACACTCACTCACTCTCTCTATCTCCCACACTCACTCACTATCTCTCTCGCACACTCACTCACACACTCTCTCTCTCTCTCCCACACTCACAATCTCACTCTCACTCTCTCTCACAGCCTCACACTCTCTCTCTCCCCCAAACTCACTCACTCTCTCTCTCTCTCCCACACTCAATCACTCTCTCTCTCTCCCACACTCGCTCACTCTCTCTCCCACGCTCACTCACTTCCACTCTCTCTCTCCCACACTCACTCACTCTCACTCTCTCTCTCCCACACTCACTCACTCTCTCTCGCTCTCTCTCTCTCTCACACTCACACTCTCTCTATCTCTATCTCTCTCTCCCACACTCACTCACTAACACTCTCTCTCTCTCGCTCTCCCACACTCACTCGCTCGCTGTCTCTCTCCCACACTCACTCACTCTCTCTCTCTCTCTCCCCCACCCTCACTCACTCTCTCTCTCTCTCTCTCTCACACTCACTCACACTCTCTCCCCCACACTCACTCACTCTCTTTATCTCTCCCCCACAATCACACACACTCTCTCTCTCTTTCCTACACTCAATCACTCTCTCTCTCCCACACTCACTCACTCTTTCTCTCACCCCCACACTCACTCACTCTCTCTCTCTCTCTCCCACACTCACTCATTCTCTCTCACTCTGTCTCTCTCTCCCACACTCACAATCTCTCTCCCTCTATGTCTCTATCCACACTCACTCAATCACTCTCTCTCTCTCTCCCACACTCATTCACACTCTCACTCTCTCTCCAACACTCACTCACTCTCTCTCTCTCTCTCCCACACTCACTCACTCTCACTCTCTCCCACACTCACTCACTCTCTCTCTCTCCCACACTCACTCACTCTATCTATCTCCCACACTCACTCACTCTCTCTCTCCACACTCATTCACTCTCTCTCTCTCCCACACTCACAATCTCTCTCTCTCTCTCTCCCACACTCACTCACTCACTCTCTCTCTCTGTCTTTCTCTCCCACACTCACTCACTCTCACGCTCTCCAACACTCAATCACTCTCTCTCTCTCCCACACTCACTCACTCTCTCTCCCACAATCACTCACTCTATCTGTCTCCCACACTCACTCACTCTCTCTCATTCCCATACTCACTCAATCTCTGTCTCTCTCCCATGTTCACTCACTTTCTCTCTGTCTCTTTCCCACACTCACTCACTCTCTCTCTCTCCCACACTCACTCACTCTCTCTCTCTCTCCCACACTCACTCCCTCTCTCTCTCTCTCTCTCCCACACTCTCTCTCTCCCACACTCACTCATTCTCACACTCTCTCCCACAGTCACTCACTCTCTCTCTCCCATATTCACTCACTCTCTCTCTCCCACACTCAATCACTCTCTCCCACACTCACTCAATATCACTCTCTCTCTCCCACACTCACTTACTCTCTCTCTTTCCCATACTCACTCAATCTCTGTCTCTCTCCCATGTTCACTCACTTTCTCTCTGTCTCTCTCCCACACTTACTCACTCACTCTGTCTCTCTCCAACACTCACTCACTCTCACTCTCACTCTCTCCCACGCTCACTCATTCAATCTCTCTCTCTCGCTCTCCCACACTCACTCACTCTCTCTCTCTCCCACACTCGCTCAATCTCACTCACTCTCTCCCACACTCACTCACTCTCTCTCTTCCACACTCACTCACTCGCTCTCCCACACTCACTCACTCGCTCTCCCACACTCATTCACTCTCTCTCCCACACTCACTCACTCTCTCTCTCCCACATTCACTCACTCTCTCTCTCCCACACTCAATCACTCTCTCCCACACTCACTCAATATCACTCTCTCTCTCCCACACTCACTCAATCACTCCCAATGGCTCTCTCCCATACTCACTCACTCTCTCCCCCACACTCACTCACTCTCTCTCTCCCACACTCACTCACTGCCACTCTCTCTCTCCCACACTCACTCTCTCTCTCTCTCTCGTTCTCTCCCACACTCACTTATTCTCTCTCTCTCCCACACTCACTCACTCTCTCTCTCTCCCACACTCAATCACTCTCACTCTCCCTCTCCCACATTCATTCATTCTCTCTCTCCCACACTCACTCACTCTCTCTCTCCCACACTCACTCACTCTCTCTCTCCCACATTCACTCACTCTCACTCTCCCACACTCACTCACTCTCACTCTCTCACTCCCATACTCACTCACTGTATCTCTCTCTCTCTCCCACACTCAATCACTCTCACTCTCCCTCTCCCACATTCATTCATTCTCTCTCTCCCACACTCACTCACTCACTCTCTCTCTCTGTCTTTCTCTCCCACACTCACTCACTCTCACGCTCTCCAACACTCAATCACTCTCTCTCTCTCCCACACTCACTCACTCTCTCTCCCACAATCACTCACTCTATCTGTCTCCCACACTCACTCACTCTCTCTCATTCCCATACTCACTCAATCTCTGTCTCTCTCCCATGTTCACTCACTTTCTCTCTGTCTCTTTCCCACACTCACTCACTCTCTCTCTCTCCCACACTCACTCACTCTCTCTCTCTCTCCCACACTCACTCCCTCTCTCTCTCTCTCTCTCCCACACTCTCTCTCTCCCACACTCACTCATTCTCACACTCTCTCCCACAGTCACTCACTCTCTCTCTCCCATATTCACTCACTCTCTCTCTCCCACACTCAATCACTCTCTCCCACACTCACTCAATATCACTCTCTCTCTCCCACACTCACTTACTCTCTCTCTTTCCCATACTCACTCAATCTCTGTCTCTCTCCCACGTTCACTCACTTTCTCTCTGTCTCTCTCCCACACTTACTCACTCACTCTGTCTCTCTCCAACACTCACTCACTCTCACTCTCACTCTCTCCCACGCTCACTCATTCAATCTCTCTCTCTCGCTCTCCCACACTCACTCACTCTCTCTCTCTCCCACACTCGCTCAATCTCACTCACTCTCTCCCACACTCACTCACTCTCTCTCTTCCACACTCACTCACTCGCTCTCCCACACTCACTCACTCGCTCTCCCACACTCATTCACTCTCTCTCCCACACTCACTCACTCTCTCTCTCCCACATTCACTCACTCTCTCTCTCCCACACTCAATCACTCTCTCCCACACTCACTCAATATCACTCTCTCTCTCCCACACTCACTCAATCACTCCCAATGGCTCTCTCCCATACTCACTCACTCTCTCCCCCACACTCACTCACTCTCTCTCTCCCACACTCACTCACTGCCACTCTCTCTCTCCCACACTCACTCTCTCTCTCTCTCTCGTTCTCTCCCACACTCACTTATTCTCTCTCTCTCCCACACTCACTCACTCTCTCTCTCTCCCACACTCAATCACTCTCACTCTCCCTCTCCCACATTCATTCATTCTCTCTCTCCCACACTCACTCACTCTCTCTCTCCCACACTCACTCACTCTCTCTCTCCCACATTCACTCACTCTCACTCTCCCACACTCACTCACTCTCACTCTCTCACTCCCATACTCACTCACTGTATCTCTCTCTCTCTCCCACACTCAATCACTCTCACTCTCCCTCTCCCACATTCATTCATTCTCTCTCTCCCACACTCACTCACTCTCCCTCTCCCACTCTCACTCTCTCTCTCTCTCCCACATTCACTCACTCTCTCTCTCCCACACTCACTCACTCTCACTCTCTCACTCCCATACTCACTCACTGTATCTCTCTCTCTCTCCCACACTCTCTCACTCTCTCTCTCTCTCGTACACTCACTCACACACTCTCTCTCTCTCTCCCTCTCACTCACTCTCTCTCTCTCTCACACTCACTCACACTCTCTCTCTCTCCCACACTCACTCACTCTCTCTCTCCCATACTCCCTCACTCTCTCTCTCACTCACAATCACTTGCTCGCTCTCTCTCCCACACTCACATGCTCGCTCTCTCTCTCTCCCATACTGACTCACTCTCTCTCTCTCTCTCACACAATCACTCAATCTCTCTCTCTCTCTCTCTGCCACACTCAGACTCTCTCTCTCTCTCTATCTCCCACACACACTCTCTCTTTCTCTCTCCCACATTCACTCACTCTCTCTCTCTCTCCCAAACTCACTCACTCTCTCTCTCGCACACTCAAACACTCGCTCTCTCTCTCTCCCATACTCACTGACTCATTCTCACACTCTCTCCCACAGTCACTCACTCCCTCTCTCCTACACTCATTCACTCTCTCTCTCCCATACTCACCCTCTCTCGTTCCCATACTCACTCAATCTCTGTCTCTCTCCCACGTTCACTCACTTTCTCTCTGTCTCTCTCTCACAGTCAATCACTCTCTCTGTCTCTCTCCAACACTCACTCACTCTCACTCTCACTCTCTCCCACGCTCACTCACACTCGCTCCCCCACACTCACTCACTCTCTCTCTCTCTCCCACACTCACTCACTCACTCTCTCTCTCTCCCACACTCGCTCAATCTCACTCACTCTCTCCCACACTCACTCACTCTCTCTCTTCCACACTCACTCACTCTCTCTCCCACACTCATTCACTCTCTCTCCCAAACTCACTCACTCTCTCTCTCCCACATTCACTCTCTCTCTCTCCCACACTCACTCAATATCACTCTCTCTCTCCCACACTCACTGACTCACTCCCAATGGCTCTCTCCCATACTCACTCACTCTCTCCCCCACACTCACTCACCCTCTCTCTCCCACACTCACTCACTCCCACTCTCTCTCTCCCACACTCACTCACTCTCTCTCTCTCGCTCTCTCCCACACTCACTTATTCTCTCTCTCTCTCCCACACTCACTCACTCTCTCTCTCTCCCACACTCAATCACTCACTCTCCCTCTCCCACATTCACTCATTCTCTCTCTCCCACACTCACTCACTCTCACTCTCTCACTCCCATAATCACTCACTCTATCTCTCTCTCTCTCCCACACTCTCTCACTCTCTCTCTCTCTCTCCCACTCACTCACTCTCTCTCTCTCTCTCACACTCACTCACACTCTCTCTCTATCCCACACTCACTCACTCTCACTCTCTCTCTGCCACACTCACTCAATCAATCTCTCTCGCCCACACTCCCTCGCTCTCTCTCCCACACTACCTCGCTCTCTCTCTCTCACAATCACTCGCTCGCTCTCTCTCCCACACTCACATGCTCGCTCTCTCTCTCTCCCATACTGACTCACTCTCTCTCTCTCTCTCTCTCCCACATTCACTCACTCTCTCTCTCTCTCCCAAACTCACTCACTCTCTCTCTCCCACACTCAAACACTCGCTGTCTCTCTCTCCCACAGTCACTGACTCTCTCTCTCTCCCCGACACTCACTAAATCTCTCTCTCTCTCTCTCCCACACACTCTCTCTCTCTCCCACACTCACTCATTCTCACACTCTCTCCCACAGTCACTCACTCTCTCTCTCCTACACTCACTCACTCTCTCCCATACTCACTCTCTCTCTCTCTCCCACATTCACGCACTTTCTCTCTCTCTCTCTATCTCTCTCTCCCACACTCACTCACTCTCTCTCTCTCCCACACTCACTCACACTCTATCACTCTCTCTCCCATACTCAATCACTCTCTCTCTCTCCCACACTCACTCAATCCTTCTCTCTCTCTCTCTCTCCCACACTCACTCACTTTCTCTCTCTCTCTCCCACACTCACTCACACTCTATCTCTCTCTCCCATACTCAATCACTCTCTCTCTCTCCCACACTCACTCAATCCTTCTCTCTCTCTCTCTCTCCCACAATCACTCACTCTCTCCCTTTCCACACTCACTCACTCTCTCTCTCTCTCCCACACTCACTCATTCTCTCTCTCCCACATTCACTCACTCTCTCTCTCCCACACTCACTGACTCTCACTCTCTCTCTTCCACACTCACTAACTCTCTCAATCCCTCTTCCACACTCACTCACTCTCTCCCTCTCTCCCACACTCACACACTCACTCTCACTCTCTCCCACACTCACTCACTCTCTCTCTCCCACCCTCACTCTCTCTCTCTCCCACACTCACTCACTCTCTCTCTCTCGCTCTCTCCCACACTCACTCAATCTCTCTCTCTCCCTCTCTCTTGCACACACACTCACTCACTATCTCTCAGTCTCTCCCGCACTCACACTATCTCTGTCTCTCTCTCACACTCACTCACTCTATTTCTCTCTCACCCACACTCACTTGCTCGCTCTCTCTCTGCCCCACTCTCACTCACACACTCTCTCTCCCACACTCACAATCTCTCTCTCTCTCTTTCTCCCACATTCACAATCTATCTCTCTCTCTCTCTCTCCCTCACTCACTCACTCTCTCTCTCTGCCACACTCACTCACTCTGTCTCTCTCTCCCACACTCACCCGTTCTCTCTCTCCCACACTCAGTCACTCTCTCTCTCTCTCACACTCACTCTCACTCTCTCTTTCCCACACTCACTCACTCTCTCTCTCACTCTCTCCCACATTCACTCACTCACTCTCTCTCTCTCCCACACTCACTCACTCTCTCTCTCTCACTCACGTACTCATTCTCTCTCTCTCCCACACTCACTCACTCTCTCTCTCTCCCACACTTGCTCAATTTCACTCTCTCTCTCCCACACTCCCTCATTCTCTCTCTCCCACACTCACACACTCCCTCTCCCACACTCACTCACTCTCTCTCTCTGGCACACTCACTCTCACCCTCTCTCTCCCACATTCAATCACTCTCTCTCTCCCACACACACTCACTCTCTCTCGCGCACACTCAATCACTCTCTTCCCACATTCACTCACTATCACGCACTCTCTCCCACATTCACTCACTCACTACCACTCTCTCTCCCATACTCACTCACTCTCTATCCCACTCTCACTCAGTCTCTCTCTCCCAGGCTCACTCACTCCCACTGTCTCTCTCCCACACTCACTCAATCTCTCTCTCTTGCTCTCTCGCACACTCACTCATTTGCTCTCTCTCCCAAACTCACTCACTCACTCACTCACTGTCTCTCTCTCACTCCCACACTCACTCACACTCTCTCCCCCACACTCAATCACTCTCTATCTCTCTCCCACACTCACTCTCTCTCTCTCCCACAATAACTCACCCTCTCTCTCTCTCCCACACTCACTCGCTCGCTGTCTCTCTCCCACACTCACTCACTCTCTCTCTCCCACACTCACTCACTCTCTCTCTCTCGCTCTCTCCCACACTCACTTATTCTCTCTCTCTCTCCCACACTCACTCACTCTCTCTCTCTCCCACACTCAATCACTCACTCTCCCTCTCCCACATTCACTCATTCTCTCTCTCCCACACTCACTCACTCTCACTCTCTCACTCCCATAATCACTCACTCTATCTCTCTCTCTCTCCCACACTCTCTCACTCTCTCTCTCTCTCTCCCACTCACTCACTCTCTCTCTCTCTCTCACACTCACTCACACTCTCTCTCTATCCCACACTCACTCACTCTCACTCTCTCTCTGCCACACTCACTCAATCAATCTCTCTCGCCCACACTCCCTCGCTCTCTCTCCCACACTACCTCGCTCTCTCTCTCTCACAATCACTCGCTCGCTCTCTCTCCCACACTCACATGCTCGCTCTCTCTCTCTCCCATACTGACTCACTCTCTCTCTCTCTCTCTCTCCCACATTCACTCACTCTCTCTCTCTCTCCCAAACTCACTCACTCTCTCTCTCCCACACTCACTCACTCTCACTCTCTCACTCCCATACTCACTCACTGTATCTCTCTCTCTCTCCCACACTCAATCACTCTCACTCTCCCTCTCCCACATTCATTCATTCTCTCTCTCCCACACTCACTCACTCTCCCTCTCCCACTCTCACTCTCTCTCTCTCTCCCACATTCACTCACTCTCTCTCTCCCACACTCACTCACTCTCACTCTCTCACTCCCATACTCACTCACTGTATCTCTCTCTCTCTCCCACACTCTCTCACTCTCTCTCTCTCTCGTACACTCACTCACACACTCTCTCTCTCTCTCCCTCTCACTCACTCTCTCTCTCTCTCACACTCACTCACACTCTCTCTCTCTCCCACACTCACTCACTCTCTCTCTCCCATACTCCCTCACTCTCTCTCTCACTCACAATCACTTGCTCGCTCTCTCTCCCACACTCACATGCTCGCTCTCTCTCTCTCCCATACTGACTCACTCTCTCTCTCTCTCTCACACAATCACTCAATCTCTCTCTCTCTCTCTCTGCCACACTCAGACTCTCTCTCTCTCTCTATCTCCCACACACACTCTCTCTTTCTCTCTCCCACATTCACTCACTCTCTCTCTCTCTCCCAAACTCACTCACTCTCTCTCTCGCACACTCAAACACTCGCTCTCTCTCTCTCCCATACTCACTGACTCATTCTCACACTCTCTCCCACAGTCACTCACTCCCTCTCTCCTACACTCATTCACTCTCTCTCTCCCATACTCACCCTCTCTCGTTCCCATACTCACTCAATCTCTGTCTCTCTCCCACGTTCACTCACTTTCTCTCTGTCTCTCTCTCACAGTCAATCACTCTCTCTGTCTCTCTCCAACACTCACTCACTCTCACTCTCACTCTCTCCCACGCTCACTCACACTCGCTCCCCCACACTCACTCACTCTCTCTCTCTCTCCCACACTCACTCACTCACTCTCTCTCTCTCCCACACTCGCTCAATCTCACTCACTCTCTCCCACACTCACTCACTCTCTCTCTTCCACACTCACTCACTCTCTCTCCCACACTCATTCACTCTCTCTCCCAAACTCACTCACTCTCTCTCTCCCACATTCACTCTCTCTCTCTCCCACACTCACTCAATATCACTCTCTCTCTCCCACACTCACTGACTCACTCCCAATGGCTCTCTCCCATACTCACTCACTCTCTCCCCCACACTCACTCACCCTCTCTCTCCCACACTCACTCACTCCCACTCTCTCTCTCCCACACTCACTCACTCTCTCTCTCTCGCTCTCTCCCACACTCACTTATTCTCTCTCTCTCTCCCACACTCACTCACTCTCTCTCTCTCCCACACTCAATCACTCACTCTCCCTCTCCCACATTCACTCATTCTCTCTCTCCCACACTCACTCACTCTCACTCTCTCACTCCCATAATCACTCACTCTATCTCTCTCTCTCTCCCACACTCTCTCACTCTCTCTCTCTCTCTCCCACTCACTCACTCTCTCTCTCTCTCTCACACTCACTCACACTCTCTCTCTATCCCACACTCACTCACTCTCACTCTCTCTCTGCCACACTCACTCAATCAATCTCTCTCGCCCACACTCCCTCGCTCTCTCTCCCACACTACCTCGCTCTCTCTCTCTCACAATCACTCGCTCGCTCTCTCTCCCACACTCACATGCTCGCTCTCTCTCTCTCCCATACTGACTCACTCTCTCTCTCTCTCTCTCTCCCACATTCACTCACTCTCTCTCTCTCTCCCAAACTCACTCACTCTCTCTCTCCCACACTCAAACACTCGCTGTCTCTCTCTCCCACAGTCACTGACTCTCTCTCTCTCCCCGACACTCACTAAATCTCTCTCTCTCTCTCTCCCACACACTCTCTCTCTCTCCCACACTCACTCATTCTCACACTCTCTCCCACAGTCACTCACTCTCTCTCTCCTACACTCACTCACTCTCTCCCATACTCACTCTCTCTCTCTCTCCCACATTCACGCACTTTCTCTCTCTCTCTCTATCTCTCTCTCCCACACTCACTCACTCTCTCTCTCTCCCACACTCACTCACACTCTATCACTCTCTCTCCCATACTCAATCACTCTCTCTCTCTCCCACACTCACTCAATCCTTCTCTCTCTCTCTCTCTCCCACACTCACTCACTTTCTCTCTCTCTCTCCCACACTCACTCACACTCTATCTCTCTCTCCCATACTCAATCACTCTCTCTCTCTCCCACACTCACTCAATCCTTCTCTCTCTCTCTCTCTCCCACAATCACTCACTCTCTCCCTTTCCACACTCACTCACTCTCTCTCTCTCTCCCACACTCACTCATTCTCTCTCTCCCACATTCACTCACTCTCTCTCTCCCACACTCACTGACTCTCACTCTCTCTCTTCCACACTCACTAACTCTCTCAATCCCTCTTCCACACTCACTCACTCTCTCCCTCTCTCCCACACTCACACACTCACTCTCACTCTCTCCCACACTCACTCACTCTCTCTCTCCCACCCTCACTCTCTCTCTCTCCCACACTCACTCACTCTCTCTCTCTCGCTCTCTCCCACACTCACTCAATCTCTCTCTCTCCCTCTCTCTTGCACACACACTCACTCACTATCTCTCAGTCTCTCCCGCACTCACACTATCTCTGTCTCTCTCTCACACTCACTCACTCTATTTCTCTCTCACCCACACTCACTTGCTCGCTCTCTCTCTGCCCCACTCTCACTCACACACTCTCTCTCCCACACTCACAATCTCTCTCTCTCTCTTTCTCCCACATTCACAATCTATCTCTCTCTCTCTCTCTCCCTCACTCACTCACTCTCTCTCTCTGCCACACTCACTCACTCTGTCTCTCTCTCCCACACTCACCCGTTCTCTCTCTCCCACACTCAGTCACTCTCTCTCTCTCTCACACTCACTCTCACTCTCTCTTTCCCACACTCACTCACTCTCTCTCTCACTCTCTCCCACATTCACTCACTCACTCTCTCTCTCTCCCACACTCACTCACTCTCTCTCTCTCACTCACGTACTCATTCTCTCTCTCTCCCACACTCACTCACTCTCTCTCTCTCCCACACTTGCTCAATTTCACTCTCTCTCTCCCACACTCCCTCATTCTCTCTCTCCCACACTCACACACTCCCTCTCCCACACTCACTCACTCTCTCTCTCTGGCACACTCACTCTCACCCTCTCTCTCCCACATTCAATCACTCTCTCTCTCCCACACACACTCACTCTCTCTCGCGCACACTCAATCACTCTCTTCCCACATTCACTCACTATCACGCACTCTCTCCCACATTCACTCACTCACTACCACTCTCTCTCCCATACTCACTCACTCTCTATCCCACTCTCACTCAGTCTCTCTCTCCCAGGCTCACTCACTCCCACTGTCTCTCTCCCACACTCACTCAATCTCTCTCTCTTGCTCTCTCGCACACTCACTCATTTGCTCTCTCTCCCAAACTCACTCACTCACTCACTCACTGTCTCTCTCTCACTCCCACACTCACTCACACTCTCTCCCCCACACTCAATCACTCTCTATCTCTCTCCCACACTCACTCTCTCTCTCTCCCACAATAACTCACCCTCTCTCTCTCTCCCACACTCACTCGCTCGCTGTCTCTCTCCCACACTCACTCACTCTCTCTCTCCCACACTCACTCACTCTCTCTCTCTCGCTCTCTCCCACACTCACTTATTCTCTCTCTCTCTCCCACACTCACTCACTCTCTCTCTCTCCCACACTCAATCACTCACTCTCCCTCTCCCACATTCACTCATTCTCTCTCTCCCACACTCACTCACTCTCACTCTCTCACTCCCATAATCACTCACTCTATCTCTCTCTCTCTCCCACACTCTCTCACTCTCTCTCTCTCTCTCCCACTCACTCACTCTCTCTCTCTCTCTCACACTCACTCACACTCTCTCTCTATCCCACACTCACTCACTCTCACTCTCTCTCTGCCACACTCACTCAATCAATCTCTCTCGCCCACACTCCCTCGCTCTCTCTCCCACACTACCTCGCTCTCTCTCTCTCACAATCACTCGCTCGCTCTCTCTCCCACACTCACATGCTCGCTCTCTCTCTCTCCCATACTGACTCACTCTCTCTCTCTCTCTCTCTCCCACATTCACTCACTCTCTCTCTCTCTCCCAAACTCACTCACTCTCTCTCTCCCACACTCACTCACTCTCACTCTCTCACTCCCATACTCACTCACTGTATCTCTCTCTCTCTCCCACACTCAATCACTCTCACTCTCCCTCTCCCACATTCATTCATTCTCTCTCTCCCACACTCACTCACTCTCCCTCTCCCACTCTCACTCTCTCTCTCTCTCCCACATTCACTCACTCTCTCTCTCCCACACTCACTCACTCTCACTCTCTCACTCCCATACTCACTCACTGTATCTCTCTCTCTCTCCCACACTCTCTCACTCTCTCTCTCTCTCGTACACTCACTCACACACTCTCTCTCTCTCTCCCTCTCACTCACTCTCTCTCTCTCTCACACTCACTCACACTCTCTCTCTCTCCCACACTCACTCACTCTCTCTCTCCCATACTCCCTCACTCTCTCTCTCACTCACAATCACTTGCTCGCTCTCTCTCCCACACTCACATGCTCGCTCTCTCTCTCTCCCATACTGACTCACTCTCTCTCTCTCTCTCACACAATCACTCAATCTCTCTCTCTCTCTCTCTGCCACGCTCAGACTCTCTCTCTCTCTCTATCTCCCACACACACTCTCTCTTTCTCTCTCCCACATTCACTCACTCTCTCTCTCTCTCCCAAACTCACTCACTCTCTCTCTCGCACACTCAAACACTCGCTCTCTCTCTCTCCCATACTCACTGACTCATTCTCACACTCTCTCCCACAGTCACTCACTCCCTCTCTCCTACACTCATTCACTCTCTCTCTCCCATACTCACCCTCTCTCGTTCCCATACTCACTCAATCTCTGTCTCTCTCCCACGTTCACTCACTTTCTCTCTGTCTCTCTCTCACAGTCAATCACTCTCTCTGTCTCTCTCCAACACTCACTCACTCTCACTCTCACTCTCTCCCACGCTCACTCACACTCGCTCCCCCACACTCACTCACTCTCTCTCTCTCTCCCACACTCACTCACTCACTCTCTCTCTCTCCCACACTCGCTCAATCTCACTCACTCTCTCCCACACTCACTCACTCTCTCTCTTCCACACTCACTCACTCTCTCTCCCACACTCATTCACTCTCTCTCCCAAACTCACTCACTCTCTCTCTCCCACATTCACTCTCTCTCTCTCCCACACTCACTCAATATCACTCTCTCTCTCCCACACTCACTGACTCACTCCCAATGGCTCTCTCCCATACTCACTCACTCTCTCCCCCACACTCACTCACCCTCTCTCTCCCACACTCACTCACTCCCACTCTCTCTCTCCCACACTCACTCACTCTCTCTCTCTCGCTCTCTCCCACACTCACTTATTCTCTCTCTCTCTCCCACACTCACTCACTCTCTCTCTCTCCCACACTCAATCACTCACTCTCCCTCTCCCACATTCACTCATTCTCTCTCTCCCACACTCACTCACTCTCACTCTCTCACTCCCATAATCACTCACTCTATCTCTCTCTCTCTCCCACACTCTCTCACTCTCTCTCTCTCTCTCCCACTCACTCACTCTCTCTCTCTCTCTCACACTCACTCACACTCTCTCTCTATCCCACACTCACTCACTCTCACTCTCTCTCTGCCACACTCACTCAATCAATCTCTCTCGCCCACAATCCCTCGCTCTCTCTCCCACACTACCTCGCTCTCTCTCTCTCACAATCACTCGCTCGCTCTCTCTCCCACACTCACATGCTCGCTCTCTCTCTCTCCCATACTGACTCACTCTCTCTCTCTCTCTCTCTCCCACATTCACTCACTCTCTCTCTCTCTCCCAAACTCACTCACTCTCTCTCTCCCACACTCAAACACTCGCTGTCTCTCTCTCCCACAGTCACTGACTCTCTCTCTCTCCCCGACACTCACTAAATCTCTCTCTCTCTCTCTCCCACACACTCTCTCTCTCTCCCACACTCACTCATTCTCACACTCTCTCCCCACAGTCACTCACTCTCTCTCTCCTACACTCACTCACTCTCTCCCATACTCACTCTCTCTCTCTCTCCCACATTCACGCACTTTCTCTCTCTCTCTCTATCTCTCTCTCCCACACTCACTCACTCTCTCTCTCTCCCACACTCACTCACACTCTATCACTCTCTCTCCCATACTCAATCACTCTCTCTCTCTCCCACACTCACTCAATCCTTCTCTCTCTCTCTCTCTCCCACACTCACTCACTTTCTCTCTCTCTCTCCCACACTCACTCACACTCTATCTCTCTCTCCCATACTCAATCACTCTCTCTCTCTCCCACACTCACTCAATCCTTCTCTCTCTCTCTCTCTCCCACAATCACTCACTCTCTCCCTTTCCACACTCACTCACTCTCTCTCTCTCTCCCACACTCACTCATTCTCTCTCTCCCACATTCACTCACTCTCTCTCTCCCACACTCACTGACTCTCACTCTCTCTCTTCCACACTCACTAACTCTCTCAATCCCTCTTCCACACTCACTCACTCTCTCCCTCTCTCCCACACTCACACACTCACTCTCACTCTCTCCCACACTCACTCACTCTCTCTCTCCCACCCTCACTCTCTCTCTCTCCCACACTCACTCACTCTCTCTCTCTCGCTCTCTCCCACACTCACTCAATCTCTCTCTCTCCCTCTCTCTTGCACACACACTCACTCACTATCTCTCAGTCTCTCCCGCACTCACACTATCTCTGTCTCTCTCTCACACTCACTCACTCTATTTCTCTCTCACCCACACTCACTTGCTCGCTCTCTCTCTGCCCCACTCTCACTCACACACTCTCTCTCCCACACTCACAATCTCTCTCTCTCTCTTTCTCCCACATTCACAATCTATCTCTCTCTCTCTCTCTCCCTCACTCACTCACTCTCTCTCTCTGCCACACTCACTCACTCTGTCTCTCTCTCCCACACTCACCCGTTCTCTCTCTCCCACACTCAGTCACTCTCTCTCTCTCTCACACTCACTCTCACTCTCTCTTTCCCACACTCACTCACTCTCTCTCTCACTCTCTCCCACATTCACTCACTCACTCTCTCTCTCTCCCACACTCACTCACTCTCTCTCTCTCACTCACGTACTCATTCTCTCTCTCTCCCACACTCACTCACTCTCTCTCTCTCCCACACTTGCTCAATTTCACTCTCTCTCTCCCACACTCCCTCATTCTCTCTCTCCCACACTCACACACTCCCTCTCCCACACTCACTCACTCTCTCTCTCTGGCACACTCACTCTCACCCTCTCTCTCCCACATTCAATCACTCTCTCTCTCCCACACACACTCACTCTCTCTCGCGCACACTCAATCACTCTCTTCCCACATTCACTCACTATCACGCACTCTCTCCCACATTCACTCACTCACTACCACTCTCTCTCCCATACTCACTCACTCTCTATCCCACTCTCACTCAGTCCTCTCTCTCCCAGGCTCACTCACTCCCACTGTCTCTCTCCCACACTCACTCAATCTCTCTCTCTTGCTCTCTCGCACACTCACTCATTTGCTCTCTCTCCCAAACTCACTCACTCACTCACTCACTGTCTCTCTCTCACTCCCACACTCACTCACACTCTCTCCCCCACACTCAATCACTCTCTATCTCTCTCCCACACTCACTCTCTCTCTCTCCCACAATAACTCACCCTCTCTCTCTCTCCCACACTCACTCGCTCGCTGTCTCTCTCCCACACTCACTCACTCTCTCTCTCCCACACTCACTCACTCTCTCTCTCTCGCTCTCTCCCACACTCACTTATTCTCTCTCTCTCTCCCACACTCACTCACTCTCTCTCTCTCCCACACTCAATCACTCACTCTCCCTCTCCCACATTCACTCATTCTCTCTCTCCCACACTCACTCACTCTCACTCTCTCACTCCCATAATCACTCACTCTATCTCTCTCTCTCTCCCACACTCTCTCACTCTCTCTCTCTCTCTCCCACTCACTCACTCTCTCTCTCTCTCTCACACTCACTCACACTCTCTCTCTATCCCACACTCACTCACTCTCACTCTCTCTCTGCCACACTCACTCAATCAATCTCTCTCGCCCACACTCCCTCGCTCTCTCTCCCACACTACCTCGCTCTCTCTCTCTCACAATCACTCGCTCGCTCTCTCTCCCACACTCACATGCTCGCTCTCTCTCTCTCCCATACTGACTCACTCTCTCTCTCTCTCTCTCTCCCACATTCACTCACTCTCTCTCTCTCTCTCCCAAACTCACTCACTCTCTCTCTCCCACACTCACTCACTCTCACTCTCTCACTCCCATACTCACTCACTGTATCTCTCTCTCTCTCCCACACTCAATCACTCTCACTCTCCCTCTCCCACATTCATTCATTCTCTCTCTCCCACACTCACTCACTCTCCCTCTCCCACTCTCACTCTCTCTCTCTCTCCCACATTCACTCACTCTCTCTCTCCCACACTCACTCACTCTCACTCTCTCACTCCCATACTCACTCACTGTATCTCTCTCTCTCTCCCACACTCTCTCACTCTCTCTCTCTCTCGTACACTCACTCACACACTCTCTCTCTCTCTCCCTCTCACTCACTCTCTCTCTCTCTCACACTCACTCACACTCTCTCTCTCTCCCACACTCACTCACTCTCTCTCTCCCATACTCCCTCACTCTCTCTCTCACTCACAATCACTTGCTCGCTCTCTCTCCCACACTCACATGCTCGCTCTCTCTCTCTCCCATACTGACTCACTCTCTCTCTCTCTCTCTCACACAATCACTCAATCTCTCTCTCTCTCTCTCTGCCACGCTCAGACTCTCTCTCTCTCTCTATCTCCCACACACACTCTCTCTTTCTCTCTCCCACATTCACTCACTCTCTCTCTCTCTCCCAAACTCACTCACTCTCTCTCCTCGCACACTCAAACACTCCTCTCTCTCTCTCCCATACTCACTGACTCATTCTCACACTCTCTCCCACAGTCACTCACTCCCTCTCTCCTACACTCATTCACTCTCTCTCTCCCATACTCACCCTCTCTCGTTCCCATACTCACTCAATCTCTGTCTCTCTCCCACGTTCACTCACTTTCTCTCTGTCTCTCTCTCACAGTCAATCACTCTCTCTGTCTCTCTCCAACACTCACTCACTCTCACTCTCACTCTCTCCCACGCTCACTCACACTCGCTCCCCCCACACTCACTCACTCTCTCTCTCTCTCCCACACTCACTCACTCACTCTCTCTCTCTCTCCCACACTCGCTCAATCTCACTCACTCTCTCCCACACTCACTCACTCTCTCTCTTCCACACTCACTCACTCTCTCTCCCACACTCATTCACTCTCTCTCCCAAACTCACTCACTCTCTCTCTCCCACATTCACTCTCTCTCTCTCCCACACTCACTCAATATCACTCTCTCTCTCCCACACTCACTGACTCACTCCCAATGGCTCTCTCCCATACTCACTCACTCTCTCCCCCCACACTCACTCACCCCTCTCTCTCCCACACTCACTCACTCCCACTCTCTCTCTCCCACACTCACTCACTCTCTCTCTCTCGCTCTCTCCCACACTCACTTATTCTCTCTCTCTCTCCCACACTCACTCACTCTCTCTCTCTCCCACACTCAATCACTCACTCTCCCTCTCCCACATTCACTCATTCTCTCTCTCCCACACTCACTCACTCTCACTCTCTCACTCCCATAATCACTCACTCTATCTCTCTCTCTCTCCCACACTCTCTCACTCTCTCTCTCTCTCTCCCACTCACTCACTCTCTCTCTCTCTCTCACACTCACTCACACTCTCTCTCTATCCCACACTCACTCACTCTCACTCTCTCTCTGCCACACTCACTCAATCAATCTCTCTCGCCCACACTCCCTCGCTCTCTCTCCCACACTACCTCGCTCTCTCTCTCTCACAATCACCTCGCTCGCTCTCTCTCCCACACTCACATGCTCGCTCTCTCTCTCTCCCATACTGACTCACTCTCTCTCTCTCTCTCTCTCCCACATTCACTCACTCTCTCTCTCTCTCCCAAACTCACTCACTCTCTCTCTCCCACACTCAAACACTCGCTGTCTCTCTCTCTCCACAGTCACTGACTCTCTCTCTCCTCCCCGACACTCACTAAATCTCTCTCTCTCTCTCTCCCACACACTCTCTCTCTCTCCCACACTCACTCATTCTCACACTCTCTCCCACAGTCACTCACTCTCTCTCTCCTACACTCACTCACTCTCTCCCATACTCACTCTCTCTCTCTCTCCCACATTCACGCACTTTCTCTCTCTCTCTCTATCTCTCTCTCCCACACTCACTCACTCTCTCTCTCTCCCACACTCACTCACACTCTATCACTCTCTCTCCCATACTCAATCACTCTCTCTCTCTCCCACACTCACTCAATCCTTCTCTCTCTCTCTCTCTCCCACACTCACTCACTTTCTCTCTCTCTCTCCCACACTCACTCACACTCTATCTCTCTCTCCCATACTCAATCACTCTCTCTCTCTCCCACACTCACTCAATCCTTCTCTCTCTCTCTCTCTCCCACAATCACTCACTCTCTCCCTTTCCACACTCACTCACTCTCTCTCTCTCTCCCACACTCACTCATTCTCTCTCTCCCACATTCACTCACTCTCTCTCTCCCACACTCACTGACTCTCACTCTCTCTCTTCCACACTCACTAACTCTCTCAATCCCTCTTCCACACTCACTCACTCTCTCCCTCTCTCCCACACTCACACACTCACTCTCACTCTCTCCCACACTCACTCACTCT
>JANJGN010003746.1:37500-40803 GCA_026770705.1 Isurus oxyrinchus | reverse complement strand
TTTCGTGACACCCATTGACTCGCGCACGTGTTAGACTCCTTGGTCCGTGTTTCAAGACGGGTCGGGTGGGTTACCGACATCGCCGCGGACCCCTGGCGCCGGCTCGTGGCTCTTACCGGCTCGACGGCGAGACGCAGTTGGGGCGCACTGAGGACAGTCCACCCCGGTCGACAGTCACACCGGGAGCACGGGGAGCCCGTCCGCCCCCACTCACGAGGGCGGAAGGCGCGGCAGCGGTCGCTTCCCTCGACCCCAGGAAACGGCGAAGGCTCCTGCCGGGGGGCTGTAACACTCGCCGCCGGAGCGACGAGCCACCTTCCCCACCGGCCTTCCCAGCCGACCCAGAGCCGGTCGCGGCGCACCACCAGCGGAGGAAATGCGCCCGGCGGCAGCCGTGCCCGCGCGGGAGACGGTCCCCCGTCAGAGGAGATCCGCCACGCCCCGACGCGACCGGCCCGAGCCACCGAGTTGAATCCTCCGGGCGGACTGCGCGGACCCCACCCGTTTACCTCTTAACGGTTTCACGCCCTCTTGAACTCTCTCTTCAAAGTTCTTTTCAACTTTCCCTTACGGTACTTGTTGACTATCGGTCTCGTGCCAGTATTTAGCCTTAGATGGAGTTTACCACCCGCTTTGGGCTGCATTCACAAGCAACCCGACTCCAAGAAGAGCCGATCCCGACGAGCCAGGGGCCGCTACCGGCCTCACACCGTCCTCAGGCTAAGCCTCGATCAGAAGGACTTGGGCCCCGGAGCATCGTCAGAGAAAGGTCTTCTATACACCACATTTCCCGCGCCCGCCAGGCGAGCGGGGATTCGGCGCTGGGCTGTTCCCTTTTCACTCGCAGTTACTAGGGGAATCCTTGTTAGTTTCTTTTCCTCCGCTTAGTAATATGCTTAAATTCAGCGGGTTGTCACGTCTGATCTGAGGTCGTAGCCGAATAGGCAGAACAGCCGGCCGTTACCTCCTCGGAGCCACGCGCGGAGCAAGTCTGCTGCCGGCGATCAGGGAAGCAAACGGGCTCGGCATAATGCTCTTCCAGAGCCCACCGATGGCAGTGCCAGACATGGAAAGGGAGCACAACACACAGTCGGGGTTTTCAAGTGCAAGGCTTTACTCGTGAGCGAGAGAGTGAAATAAAAAACAAAGAGGTGCGAGACAGGTGGAATGGCCAGACCTGCTTGTCGACAGAGCTGAGACCCCCCACGGGGGATTGAGTGGCGGAACGGGCGTGTGCTATGCGGCAGAAGGCAGCACAGGCTTGGTGCAAGGCAGCAACCGCACCCGGGTCGGGTGTCGTGAGGAGTGCAGGTCGCAGGAGGGCCGAGACTACGTGCCAGGCGACTGACTAAGGCAGGTGCTCGCCAGACAGTTAGGGCACAGCTGGACGTGAACACCGAGGAACTGGGAGGCTGGAGCCGAAGACGTGTCGACGGAGAATGAACTCCAGTGCGACACGAATCAGCGGCGCGAGCCGACTACCACCCCAGAGGCACTCACGAACAACATGCCAAAACCACCAAAGGCAACACACGCCCGGGCCAGCAACACAGGCAAGCGAGACCAGCCCCAGCGTCAAGCTCACCATCACCACATACGGTACAGCCCGCACCTGAAGCTGGGTCTACCAGCACTACAGGCACCTATCGCTCGAACCACAACAATGGAAAGCACCACAAACCTCTCTCCGTGTGCCTCTCTCTGTGTGTCTCTCTCTCTCTCTCTCTCTCTTCACTTTCGGCCGATGCACCCAATGTGCCCAACTGTGCTGCATCTTTCCAACGACACCGACAGAGGGTCAACCCTGGCCCGAGCCTGGAGGAGCAAGCAGCCCCGGCAGCAAAGCAGTCAAATACGCAATTAAACCCGATGACAGCCGTGCCGGGAACAAAAGGCGGCTGGGCCACTAACGGTTCCACGTGCCGTGCGTTCGCCCTGAGGCCGAGACCGAGGCCGCGGAGACCGAAAGGTCAAACTCTCCAAGGCGGAGAACTCTGGGTCTGCATTTAGGGGGACAAAGAGGACTGGCCCTCTGCGACACCCCAGCCGCGCTCTCGCCTGGCAGGCGAGTGCGATTGATCGTCAAGCGACCCTCAGACAGGCGTAGCCCCGGGAGGAACCCGGGGCCGCAAAGTGCGTTCAAAGTGTCGATGATCAATGTGTCCTGCAATTCACATTAATTCTCGCAGCTAGCTGCGTTCTTCATCGACGCACGAGCCGAGTGATCCACCGCTAAGAGTTGTACAGAGGTTTCGGTCGGATCCTCCCGCGAGGAAGCCGTGCAAGGACCGCACCCCACGCTCCCCGACATCTGCCGGGAAGCCCCATCCGAAGGCGCGGCCCCGGCGTGCCCAGGCACGCCTTGAAAAGTGGTGATCGGGTTTCACAAGCGGGCATCGAGCCCCTTCAGGGCGCTCGCGAGGCGTGCGTGGCGGCCAAGGAGGAGAACGCCGGAGCAGGAGCCATGCCGTCACGCACCGCGGCCATCAGAGGCAGGACCCTGAGGGCCTCCACTTGCCTAGAAGCCGAGGAGAGAGCCAGATAGAAGGAAGCCAGCAGCGCACTGAGTAGGGTACAATCTTCGCAGTGCAGCCCCTGTCCAACACCAACGCACCAGCACCCGCCGGCAGGGTGGCGGAAGGCGTAGCGGGCGCAAAGCGGGAAGACAGGTACATTCTCTCGCACGCTGAAGGCGACCGACCCGCCGCTCAATCTCGCTTCCGACAAAGCAGACACGCGATATCTTTAAACCGGCCGCCCCCAAGTCGACCAGCCCACGGGAGCCGGAGGGGGGGCGTGTAGGTACCCTTTTCACATGAAGGGAGGGTGCTTAGAAGACGACCAAAGTGACACCGCGGTGGGAAAGAGCCGGGCCTGCACCTCCGTCTCAGTCCCTGCAGAGCTCACAGTGGCCGCTCGCCGAGGTCACGGCGACGTGACGCCTGCCCACACCCAAGCCCGCAGAAGCTCCCTTCAATTCGACTGCGGTTGTAGTGAGGGCCAGACGCTGGCTTGGTCGCGCAGCAATGCCCCCACGCCAGCTGGAGACACGAGCAGTAGGAAGAAGGTCTCTCTCGCTCGCTCCCTCTCTCTCTGTAGTGGACTTGCCACCCACCCGGCGGCGGCGGCAGCGTCAGCACGGTGCACCCATAAGTCGAGGCAGAAGCCGAGAGAAAGGGGCAGGCGCGCGAGACACGAACAGCTACGCCTTGCGGAAGGAGAGGGCAGTAAACAGAGCGTACCAGAGAGACGGGCGATTCCCGGGAAGACCGCACGTTAGCGTGCGACGGCTGAGAAGACACC
>JANJGN010003746.1:30000-32500 GCA_026770705.1 Isurus oxyrinchus | reverse complement strand
TCCAAATGGTTAATGATTTCTGCACCACACTTGCCTCGCTGCCAGAGACGAAGTCCAAATGGTTAATGATTTCTCAGGGCCACTGTCCCATTGGTTAGCCATTTCTCCAGAGGCTTACCGAGGCCAACCTGCGATATCTCGCGGACCCGGAGGCCCCGTTGCACGTCCTGCACATTCAGTCCGAGGTGCATTGGTTACCCATTTCTCCAGAAGCTTACCGAAGGCACACCGTCACACCTCGCGGGCCCCGAGGCCACTTTCCCCGGTGCGCAAATTCAATCCGAGGTGCATTGCCCTTAGCCGCCTTCTCCGGCCGGCTTCGGGTGCGTTTCCGGGGCTCCGACCGGGGCAAATCCGGTCCCCGGGGCCAGTGGGAGCCGTCCCCGGGCACGCCCGGGCTTCCGGTCGCCGCTTTCCGTGACCGACCGAAAGACGGTAAAAAATGCCGAAAATGGACAAAAATGGCCGACGGCGGGGCCTCCTGGTCGGTTAGGCGGCAGCCTGGATCGGTCCCTGCGGACCTGGAGGCTCGAGACGGCACTCGGAGCTGTCGACCGATTCTCGACTTGCCACCTCCTACCATTCTGCAGATACCCCGCCAACCCCCCCAGCCAGCAAATGCAGCCGAGATGTCGGTCGGTAGTCCAGCCGCCGAGGAGGCCTCGAAAGCCCGCGACACCTCCTTTCGCCGTTTCCCCATCGGGAGAACCGAGGGGAAATCATTATCTAGCTCCGGCAGCCCCCCTCCAACAATTGCAACCCGCCCCGTGGCCGGGCCGATTCGCCCCGCCTAGCGGGAATGCCTCCACCGGGGGCCCGGCAGAAGCTTCGGATCCGACCTCCTGGACTTCCGTCTTGGCACGGATTTCCCTCACACGGGCCCAGGGGCCACTTCCCCCGGCCTTCGGACGCAGCCGGAGGTGCATCGGGCCGAAGCCGCCTTCCCGGCCGGCTTCCGGAGGTTTCCGGGGCAAACTCCGGTCCTCCCGGCGAGGGGGAGCCTTCCCCGTGCACGCCCGGGTGTCAGGCCGCCGCTTTTCTTGACCGGCCGAAAGAGGCGAAAAATGCCGAAAATGACCAAAAATGGCCGACGGCGGGGCCTCCCGGTCGGTTTGGCGGCAGCCTGGGTCGGTCCCTGCAGACCTGGAGGCTCGAGAAGGCACTTGGCGAAGTCGACCCATTCTCGATTTGCCACCTCCTCCTATTCTGCAGATAGCCCGCCAACCTCCACAGCCAGCAAATGCAACCGTCATTCAGGCCGACGACCCTCCGGTAGTCATACCGAGGAAGAGGCACCGAAGCCCCGCCAGGCCTTCCGGATTGCACCCGCTCCCCGACCGGTTCTTTTTCAAAAAAGGGCCCAGGAGCCCGGATTATTTTAGGACGCGCTCGGGACCGCCCTGAGGGACACCGAACACCCAACCTTTCCCCGGGTCGACCCTCCCCGCCTCGGCCACCGGGGGGGGTCGAACCCGATCACCGGTTAATGATTTCCCCCTGCTCGGACTCGGCTGTTTCTCAACCGCGCTTGCCCGGCTCGGCCCCCAGCCCCGGCCCCTCACGTGGGGGCCCTGAATACGCCCCCCGGCAGCCATCTTGGCCCGCCGGCCCGGTATTTTAGGCCGTTTCGACCCTTCCCTGCCCGCTGGCTGACTGGTTCACCATGTCCCCATTCTGCGCTTAGACTTTTCAGCTGCTCGGGATGCCGGCTGATGACGGCTCCCGTACGACCGGGCGGGCGGCTCCAACTACCGGCCGGCTGCCCGGCCTGCTAACCCGTTAAGCATTTCCCCGTCCTGCACACATTCCCTGGACCTGCTGGTGTGTTCTGCAGCTAACTGCACCCCTACGACCGGGCGGGAGGCTATGATTACTGGTCGGCTGCCCTGCCAGGTAACCGCTTAACCGATTCCCCGTTTGGTACTGAGTCCCTGGACCTGCTGGTGTGTTCCGCAGTTAACTGCACACCTATGACCGGGCGGGAGGCTATAATTACCGGCCGGCAGCCTTGCCTGCTAACCGGCTGCCCGTGTCCCCATTCGGTACTTAGTCCGTGGACCTGCTGGTGTGTTCTGCAGCTAACTGCACCCCTATGACCGGGCGGGAGGCTGTAAATACCGGCCGGCAGCCCAGCCTGCTAACCGGCTGCCCGTGTCCCCATTCTGTCCTTAGTCCTTGGACCTGCTGGTGTGTTCTGCAGCTAACTGCACCCCTATGGCAGGCCGGCATCCCTGCCTGCTGACCGGCTGCCCGTGTCCTCATTCTGTACTTAGTCCTTGGACCTGCTGGTGTGTTCTGCAGCTAACTGCACCCCTATGACCGGGCGGGAGGCTGTAATTACCGGCCGGCAGCCCTGCCTGCTGACCGGCTGCCCGTGTCCTCATTCTGTACTTAGTCCTTGGACCTGCTGGTGTGTTCTGCAGCTGACTGCGCCTCTATTACCCGGCGGGAGGCTATAATTACCGGTCGGCTGCCTTGTCTGCTAACTGGTTCACAGGTT
>JANJGN010003746.1:12500-17500 GCA_026770705.1 Isurus oxyrinchus | reverse complement strand
CGCACGGAAGGAAGCCTGCAGCCGGCGTGCGTCGCCTGCGTTCAACAGGGTTCTGGGCACGCACTTTGGCAACCCAAGGGGACTAATGAACAGACTTTGTGTTTTATTCATCATGAAGGACACCGCCAGGTGACACTTAAGAGAATATTTCTGTTTAGGATATATATACATATATACATCTGTTCATGTCGCCACAAAATTATTGAAACCAGGGTTACCACCGGCCTGGGCCCCGGACGATTTTTCAGACCGACAACATAGCTCGGAAAGCCCGCATAAATTGCACTTACATCGTCATTTTGGACTTCCGAGAGGTCATTGGAAGGTGTTCTATTTGAAATAGTTGACCTTCCTCAAAGTCGCACTTTTTTAGGCATTTTTAAAGTGTGACCGTTGCCTTAAAATGTTCTGAAAATCGTGTCCCCGAAATTCTCCGGGTACCCCGCCAATCCCCCCGGCCAACAATTGCACCCGAGAGGTGGGGCGGTAGCCCTACCGTCCAGGAGGCCTCAAAAGCCCGCAAAGCGCCATTTTGCCGTTTCCTCTTCGGGAGAACCGAAGGGAAATCATTAATGAGCTGGACGAGTACCATGCCAAAAATTGCAACCGACCCAGCCGTCGGGCCGATTCGCTACTCTCAGGGGGAATACCCCCACTGCGAGCCGGGCAAGAGCCTCGGATTCGACGCCATACGCTTCCGTCTGAGCACGGATTTTGTTCTCCCGGGCCCAGGAGACACTTTCCACGGCCGGCGAATGCAATCTGGGGTGCATTTTATTTATTAGTTACTGATTTCTCTTCCAAACTTGCCTCTGCCACAGACTAAGTCCAAATGGTTAATGATTTCTCCGCCACACTTGCCTCGCTGCCAGAGACTAAGTCCAAACGGTTAATGATTTCTCCGCCACACTTGCCTCTCTGCCAGAGACGAAGTCCAAACGGTTAATGATTTCTCCGCCACACTTGCCTCGCTGCCAGAGACTAAGTCCAAATGGTTACTGATTTCTCCACTGCACTTGCCTCTGTGCCAGAGACGAAGTCCAAATGGTTAATGATTTCTGCACCACACTTGCCTCTCTGCCAGAGACGAAGTCCAAACGGTTAATGATTTCTCCGCCACACTTGCCTCGCTGCCAGCGACTAAGTCCAAATGGTTACTGATTTCTCCACTGCACTTGCCTCTGTGCCAGAGACGAAGTCCAAATGGTTAATGATTTCTGCACCACACTTGCCTCTCTGCCAGAGACGAAGTCCAAATGGTTAATGATTTCTCCACTGCACTTGCCTCTGTGCCAGAGACGAAGTCCAAATGGTTAATGATTTCTGCACCACACTTGCCTCGCTGCCAGAGACGAAGTCCAAATGGTTACTGATTTCTCCACTGCACTTGCCTCTGTGCCAGAGACGAAGTCCAAATGGTTAATGATTTCTGCACCACACTTGCCTCTCTGCCAGAGACTAAGTCCAAACGGTTAATGATTTCTCCGCCACACTTGCCTCGCTGCCAGAGACTAAGTCCAAATGGTTAATGATTTCTGCACCACACTTGCCTCGCTGCCAGAGACTAAGTCCAAATGGTTAATGATTTCTGCACCACACTTGCCTCTCTGCCAGAGACTAAGTCCAAACGGTTAATGATTTCTCCGCCACACTTGCCTCGCTGCCAGAGACTAAGTCCAAATGGTTAATGATTTCTGCACCACACTTGCCTCGCTGCCAGAGACGAAGTCCAAATGGTTAATGATTTCTCAGGGCCACTGTCCCATTGGTTAGCCATTTCTCCAGAGGCTTACCGAGGCCAACCTGCGATATCTCGCGGACCCGGAGGCCCCGTTGCACGTCCTGCACATTCAGTCCGAGGTGCATTGGTTACCCATTTCTCCAGAAGCTTACCGAAGGCACACCGTCACACCTCGCGGGCCCCGAGGCCACTTTCCCCGGTGCGCAAATTCAATCCGAGGTGCATTGCCCTTAGCCGCCTTCTCCGGCCGGCTTCGGGTGCGTTTCCGGGGCTCCGACCGGGGCAAATCCGGTCCCCGGGGCCAGTGGGAGCCGTCCCCGGGCACGCCCGGGCTTCCGGTCGCCGCTTTCCGTGACCGACCGAAAGACGGTAAAAAATGCCGAAAATGGACAAAAATGGCCGACGGCGGGGCCTCCTGGTCGGTTAGGCGGCAGCCTGGATCGGTCCCTGCGGACCTGGAGGCTCGAGACGGCACTCGGAGCTGTCGACCGATTCTCGACTTGCCACCTCCTACCATTCTGCAGATACCCCGCCAACCCCCCCAGCCAGCAAATGCAGCCGAGATGTCGGTCGGTAGTCCAGCCGCCGAGGAGGCCTCGAAAGCCCGCGACACCTCCTTTCGCCGTTTCCCCATCGGGAGAACCGAGGGGAAATCATTATCTAGCTCCGGCAGCCCCCCTCCAACAATTGCAACCCGCCCCGTGGCCGGGCCGATTCGCCCCGCCTAGCGGGAATGCCTCCACCGGGGGCCCGGCAGAAGCTTCGGATCCGACCTCCTGGACTTCCGTCTTGGCACGGATTTCCCTCACACGGGCCCAGGGGCCACTTCCCCCGGCCTTCGGACGCAGCCGGAGGTGCATCGGGCCGAAGCCGCCTTCCCGGCCGGCTTCCGGAGGTTTCCGGGGCAAACTCCGGTCCTCCCGGCGAGGGGGAGCCTTCCCCGTGCACGCCCGGGTGTCAGGCCGCCGCTTTTCTTGACCGGCCGAAAGAGGCGAAAAATGCCGAAAATGACCAAAAATGGCCGACGGCGGGGCCTCCCGGTCGGTTTGGCGGCAGCCTGGGTCGGTCCCTGCAGACCTGGAGGCTCGAGAAGGCACTTGGCGAAGTCGACCCATTCTCGATTTGCCACCTCCTCCTATTCTGCAGATAGCCCGCCAACCTCCACAGCCAGCAAATGCAACCGTCATTCAGGCCGACGACCCTCCGGTAGTCATACCGAGGAAGAGGCACCGAAGCCCCGCCAGGCCTTCCGGATTGCACCCGCTCCCCGACCGGTTCTTTTTCAAAAAAGGGCCCAGGAGCCCGGATTATTTTAGGACGCGCTCGGGACCGCCCTGAGGGACACCGAACACCCAACCTTTCCCCGGGTCGACCCTCCCCGCCTCGGCCACCGGGGGGGGTCGAACCCGATCACCGGTTAATGATTTCCCCCTGCTCGGACTCGGCTGTTTCTCAACCGCGCTTGCCCGGCTCGGCCCCCAGCCCCGGCCCCTCACGTGGGGGCCCTGAATACGCCCCCCGGCAGCCATCTTGGCCCGCCGGCCCGGTATTTTAGGCCGTTTCGACCCTTCCCTGCCCGCTGGCTGACTGGTTCACCATGTCCCCATTCTGCGCTTAGACTTTTCAGCTGCTCGGGATGCCGGCTGATGACGGCTCCCGTACGACCGGGCGGGCGGCTCCAACTACCGGCCGGCTGCCCGGCCTGCTAACCCGTTAAGCATTTCCCCGTCCTGCACACATTCCCTGGACCTGCTGGTGTGTTCTGCAGCTAACTGCACCCCTACGACCGGGCGGGAGGCTATGATTACTGGTCGGCTGCCCTGCCAGGTAACCGCTTAACCGATTCCCCGTTTGGTACTGAGTCCCTGGACCTGCTGGTGTGTTCCGCAGTTAACTGCACACCTATGACCGGGCGGGAGGCTATAATTACCGGCCGGCAGCCTTGCCTGCTAACCGGCTGCCCGTGTCCCCATTCGGTACTTAGTCCGTGGACCTGCTGGTGTGTTCTGCAGCTAACTGCACCCCTATGACCGGGCGGGAGGCTGTAAATACCGGCCGGCAGCCCAGCCTGCTAACCGGCTGCCCGTGTCCCCATTCTGTCCTTAGTCCTTGGACCTGCTGGTGTGTTCTGCAGCTAACTGCACCCCTATGGCAGGCCGGCATCCCTGCCTGCTGACCGGCTGCCCGTGTCCTCATTCTGTACTTAGTCCTTGGACCTGCTGGTGTGTTCTGCAGCTAACTGCACCCCTATGACCGGGCGGGAGGCTGTAATTACCGGCCGGCAGCCCTGCCTGCTGACCGGCTGCCCGTGTCCTCATTCTGTACTTAGTCCTTGGACCTGCTGGTGTGTTCTGCAGCTGACTGCGCCTCTATTACCCGGCGGGAGGCTATAATTACCGGTCGGCTGCCTTGTCTGCTAACTGGTTCACAGGTTCCCCTGTGCTGTACATATCCCGTGGACCAGCGGCTGTGTTCTGCAGCTCAGCGCACCTTTACTACCATGCCGAAAGCCCTGAATAATGGCCGGCTACCCTGCCTGCTAACCGGTAAACCATTTGCCGCAAACCTAACCCCAGCCCTAAGCCTAACCGCTAACCCTGACCCGAACCCCGAGCCAACAATAAACTAGCCTTGTCCCCTTCCCCGACACGAACACCAAGCCAAGCCCCTAACTCTAACCCTACCCCTACCCCTGACACTTCCCCTAACCCTAACGCCCCAACCCTAACCCCAGCCCTAAGCCTAACCGCTAACCCTAACCCGAATAAAACTCCGGACCACCCGGGCGGACACCGAACACCCAGCCTTTCCCCGGTTCCACCCTCCCCGCCTCGGCCACCAGGCTCGAACCGGCTGAATGGCCAACGATATCGCTCCTGCTCGGACTTTGCTCGCTTTAAATCGCGCTTGCGCGGCTCGGCCTCCAGGCACCGCCCCGTCACGTGCGACCGCTGAATACGCCCCCCGGCAGCCATCTTGGCCCGCCGCTCCGGTATTTCAGGCCGTTTTGACCCTTCCCTGCCCGCTGCCATGCATCCGCTTGCCGGTTAATGATTTCGCCGTTCTGCACCTCGACTTTTGAGCAGCTCGGCAAGCGAAATGCTGACAGCACCCGGAGTATCGGGCCTTCGGCCAACCGCCTGCCCGGCCTCCAGGCACCGACCCTCTCACGTGGTGACTGTGAATCCGCCCCGCCCCCGGTTGCCATTTTTTCCTTGCCGCCTCGATATTTTAAGCCGTTTCACCCTTTCCCCTTCCG